>WAAE01016335.1:470349-501211 GCA_013400495.1 Nicator chloris | reverse complement strand
AATAAAATAAAATAAAATAATGACATAGTATAGCGTAAAGCCACGTTACTCAAAATAAAGTAACGAAACCCCTCGCGTGTTGTGAGGGTTTCCCATCCGGCGGGAAATCATTTCTCCAACAGGAGGAGCTCTTTGCTTTGGTGAGACAGTATCAAAGGCGTGCCCACAGCTTTACTCCAAACCCCCTCCTCCTCCTTCCCCTCCCGCCCCCGTTTTATACGACAGCGGCAGCTTAATTGATTTGATAACAAAATAAACAGCAGCCGAGGGCTGCCCGCGGGAGACGGCAGAGGAAGGGGATGGATGCCCGCCACACGACTTTCCCCGGCCGCCGCCCTCCGGGCCCGGCGGGGAACGAGATGAGCCATCCCTGCGCATCCCGGTACCCCGCGCCCGGCGCTCCGCAGGGGCTCAGCTTGCTCCTGGCTCCGCGCGGTTCGCAGCCCTCCCGGCGGGCCATGGCTGCGCGCAGCCGGGAGCAAGGCTTTCCCCGCCGTTCCCCCGAAGGAGGAGCGGGGGGGTGCCGTGCGAAGGGGATGGCAGACGCGGCATCAAGTCCTGCCTTGGGGGCTTCTGAGCGGAGCGAAGAGTCAGCTCCTGGGTTTTCTCCCGGCGCCAGCGCGGGTGATGTTTTATTGTGTTTGGATCCCCTCGCTGCGCCAAAACTTCGAGGGGAAAAACGGCCCGCACGTCTGATTAGTCTGGGGGTGGATGGCCGACCTGAGTTTGTAGGGTAACTGATGCCTCCAGGGCGGACGCTGCCGCCGCCTTAAACGTCCCAAACTCACCGCGGGGAGAAGCTGACTCCTACCCGCGGGTAGCCCCGCTAAACCATCCCTCTAACTGCGAGCAGGATAGGGGTTCGCCGCCGGCCTGGCATGTCCCACCTCACTTCCCACCCGTGCAATAAAACCCCCTGCAGTCCCAAACGATAGTGGCTGACTTTGCAGAGCAAATTAATCTGCTGTCCGTAAAGGCACTTCACGATCATTCTGGGAACCATTGGGCCAAGAGCCCCAGTAAAAGTTGCCACGGAGGGAAACCGCCGTGGGGGCCGAGCTTGCCCGCAGGGCATGTTTGTGACGGGGAAAAGTGGTTCCCGAGCAGCCGCAGCAGCAGAAGGAAAAGCTGCCGAAATAGCTGCGCTAAGCGGCGCTCGGCCACAGCCGTGCACTCCCCAGGGGACTGCCCGCGACCCCCGTCTCCCGCGGGCACCGCGAGCTGTGCTCGCCCTCCCGGGAATATCCCCACATTGACCCTCAGCTCCCCGTCCCTGCCGCAGGAGAGTCACTCCGCCTGCCCCTCCACACCCTCTAGTGTCCCTTGGGCAACCGCAGAGCTGCTCGGAGCCCAGAGATCTCCGGTGGGGGCTGCGGGATCCCCCGCAGCTGCCCACGAGTGTGCGGATGTCCGGGAGGGACACAGAGGGCAGGGCAGTGGGCAAGGGCGGGTGTCCATCTGTTCCCGCCTTCTGAGATTAGCGCAGCCACGAGCAGCACCAGCGTGGAGTTTCCAGCGCCTTGTCCGCAGTTTCAGCATGTTTTTCTTCCTAATTATTTTTTAAAGACTCGATGACTTCTCTGTGTGGGTTGTGCTTTTTTTGTTGTTGTTGGGTGATTTTTTTGTGTGTGTGATTTTTTGTTGTTGTTGTTGTTGTTGGTTGATTGCTGGGTTTTTTTCCTCTAGTTTTGTCTGCTCTGCGCTGTAAAGGGGATTTTGAGCTGTAGAACCCGAAACCGGGAACCGTGACTAATTTAGGGGTGTATTTCTTCAGTGCATTCATTTTAAGACAGTAAAACTTAAAAAAAATGGAGTGGAGGGGCTGTGAAAGGGAGAGAAAGGCGGGAACGCGGTGCTGTGGCTCCGGTGAAGTTTAATGCACCCTGACACACGCACGGGGCGGTGTGCAGGGCTGGGGACGCAGAGGGTGGACAGGCAGCCGGTAACGAGCAGATTGCCGTATGATTTAGAGCTATGATGAGGTTTATCATCATTTGAACACTGATGAATTCAGGGAACATGAGAGCTGCAATTGACATTCCCAAAAACAATTAAATCGGTGGGGAGTACTGCTGGAAAATCGATACGGCCCAATGTAATACGGTTTGACTACAAACAGATTCCTCCCGTAGTAATAAACCACGAAGTGAGTGTGAAGTACCGCGATTCCCTGGCTGAAAGGAGGTCTTCTCCCTTCAGCGTCTCAAAACACATTCCTCCTCGCCCTCGGCAATGCTCCCCGGCTCCCGCGGTGCGTCCTGGTGAGCCGGGGCGACGGTAACGAATACCTTTGTGAAATTCTCCAGCAGCAAACGTTCATAACCCCGAGGGGAGGTCGGGGGAGGTATTTAAATAGCTTCCCGAATAAGTAGCGAGCTCCTTTGGTCTTGGACGAAAATAAACTGGGAGTTAAGCTTTAAATACCCAGGCTTGATTTAAGAGCACTATGCACTCGGCTGAGCGCGCTCTCGGGGTGGCCCCCGAGAGGAGGCCGAGGAACGGAAGGGAAAGGGAACTGTGAGGGAAGGGAGGGAAAAGAGGAAGAATGAGGAATGGGAGAGAAAGGAGGCCTCCGGGCCCCGCTCGGGCTGTGCCGCCCCCGTTGCTCGCCGCTGACCGCGGAGGGGACGTTTCCTGCGTCCCCTCGGTCTGATTTGGGGGGATGTGGGGGACCTCGCCGGCGCCACGGCCCCACACCGTGTGGAGACTTCCAACAGAGGGCGAGGGAAGCCCGGCTGGGCTCCAAGTCCGCGCGAGGACCGCGATCGACACGAGGGCCGAAGGACAGCTCGGCTCCCCGGGACCTCCCCCCACGCCGCTGGCAGCTCCCATTAGAGGGAGACTGCGGGAAAGAAAAGGAGAAACCGGCGCCAGGCAAACCCCGGGGGCGTTTGCGGAGCTGGCTTTCATTTCGGCTTTGGCTGGCGAGCGGAGCGCTCGGGGCCGCCGAGCCCCGCTGTGCCCGCGGCTTGGCACAGGCAGGCAGCGCCGGCTGCCAGCGCCGCGCCGCCCTCCACGGGCTGCGATCGTGTGGTTTGCAAAGCCGCGGCTGCACGCCGGGGGCCCCCGCCCGCGGGCGGGAGCCGGGCGGTGGCCAAGCCCCGCAGGGGACGCCTGGCAGGGCCAGGGGGCCGCCGCCGTGCGCCGGGCGGGGGCGGAAAGCGCCCGCTTCCCGCGGGACTGCCGCTCTCCGCCGGCGGCGAGGGGGAAACAGGATCTCGCTGCCGTGCGCTGCACGGGAGCCTGTTCCTGGCAGCCGCCGGCTTCCCGGTGCCTCCAAGGAAGAGGATACAAGTTGAATACTGTTTGTGCGGCCGGGACAAAATATCCAGGGCTGACGGGGATGGGGGGAGGGGGGAGGGATTGTGTTCGTCCGCCCATGACGAATAATCCGGGCCGGCCTCTCGGCTGTGGCGGCCAAATCGCTCTTGGATCTGCCAGGAGATCAGCGGCTACCTCTGCCCGCGCCTCGGGCGCCGTTGGCCTTTCCCCGGCTGACTCTGGCAGCAGGCACATCACAGCCGCCGAGCGCACGGCGCTGCCTCTGCCGGGGCCACCCGCCCGGGGGCCGGGACGCAGCCCCAGCATCAGCCCGGGACAGAGAATTGGAGACGGGCGTATAAAGCGCGATAGCGAAGTTTGGAAAGGAGTGGGGGTTTCCCCGGTCTGGGGATGCCCGGCGACAGGTGGAGGCTGCGCCGCTGCCCCGCGCAGCCCAGGGCGGGGGACACCGCGGGGAGTGGAGCCCCAGGCTGCGCAGTGCGAGACCTGCTGACCCTTCCTCCCCCCGCCCGCCCGGCCGTCTGGTGGGAACAAACACAAGCTGTTCCGGACCGGGGCCGCGCAGCTGGCCCGGCGGTGGCGGCGGAGCGCTGCCAAAGAGGCCGCAGGGAAGGTCCTCGGGTTTCCCGCAAGTGCACACACGCGGCCGCCCAGGCGCGGCGCTGGGACCGCTCCCAGCGGCCGTGAGCAGCGGGGGGCCCGTGTGTGTGTACGAGGGTGGGTGTGGGCGGGCGTGTGCGGGTGGTGACGTGCCCGGAGAGCAGCCGGGGACGGCGGGCGGCTCCGTGTGTGTGGAAGTCTGAGGCGACGAGTGCCTGCGAGACGATGTGCGTGGGGCGCGGGAGCGCGCTGCGAGGGAGGCAGCGCGCGTGTGTCTGCGTGGGAAACCCTGCGCTTGTGCGATCGAGTGTGTGTGGGTCAGAGTGCGTGTGGCTCTGTGATAGCCCGGGTGTGAGAAAGGGAACGTTAAAGGTCCTCGGCGTGTATCCCACCTGAGAGAAGCAGGGAATGTGTGAGAGCTGCCGTACTTCCCTCAGAGGATGCAGTGCCCGTGTGAGAGGGCCATCGAGTGTGCGTGGGAATAAATGTGCGCGTGACACGGAACGTGAGTGTGACATGAAACGTGTGCGTGACACGGCACGATCGAGAAGCGGCAGGATGTGTGCCACACGGCGCGTTTGCGTGACAAGGTGTACGAGAGGCGGCGTGCCCGTGTGACTCAGCGTGCGACCGTGTGAGTGCACGCGTGGGCGAGAGCTGCCGAGCCGCTCGGGGGGCGGACGTGCTGCGGGGCCGAAGAAGCCGGGCAGAAACTGTGCCCCGCTGCCGCGCTGGCGCCCTGCCCCCGCCCTGCCCGGGCGGCCCCCACTGCCGGGACCGCCTTCGGAGTCTACTTGCCACCGGCGGTCCCGTCCCTTCGCCGGACGGAACCCCCGGGCCCATCCGCCCCCGCACAGCGCAGCGCGTCCGGCGCCCGCCGGAGGAGGGAGCTCCTGGGGCAAAAGCCGTGGCTGGGCGGGCAGCGGGCCATGGAGGAGGGACCCCACGCCCCTCCCCTCCCGCTCAGCGCCGAGGGCCGTTCTGCCCGTCCCCACCTTGTTTATGTGCGGCAGGAACTGGGATTTTCCATCTGCCTGCTCCGCTGGTCGTGACCTCCGCGTAGAGCTCGCAGGCACCGGCTCTCGTGAGCGGGCCCGGGCTGCAGGGGCAGCAGGAGCCGTCGCCGGAGGAGGACGCTAATCCTCACACGGCCTCCCGGTGTGAAAAGGGGACAGTGGCAACGGCGAGGGGAAGGGATGGAGCTGGCGGTGGGAGGCCCTGGAGACCTGCCCTTCCCGGGGAACCCTGCCAGTCCTGTCCTGCCTCTGCACGTCCAACCACTTCGGCACAAGTTTGCGTTTTCCTGCCCCGGCCTGATCTCTCCTGCCAGGGACAACGTAGGCCCTTAGAGGGGTTTCGGGGGAAGGGAATCCTCTGCTTACACCACAGGGAGTAGGAAACCGCACTGTGGCTGTTGAAGCGCTGACGAGAGCAAGGCCCTCAGTTCGGCGCGGGAATCTGCTCCTGCTCGGCAGGATCCCAGAAACAGGAGCAACTGCATGGGAAAGATGCTGTGCCGGTACGGGCGCCTGTTCCCACTTGCGGCTTTGTGACTCTCACCTGAAAGGGCTGGCAGGAGGGTGGGACTCGGACACCGGTTCTGCTTGCTCTGGCAGGGAGGGGAGAGGGACCACCGAGTAGCTGCGCAGCCCCGGCCATGTCCGGGTTTCGGATCCGCTCGTCCTCGCCCGCTTCCAGACACGGGGTGGTGGGCCCTGCCCCGCCGCTGGGCTCACCCCCGGAGGGGCGGGGGTGCCGGCGGGCTGCGCATGGAGGCGGCACGGAAGCAGCGCTGCCAGGGAGCAATGGCTCTTCTGCGCTATAAAGCAGAGGCTGGCTCTGTCTGAGCAGCCAGCAGTGATAAGAGCTGATTTACAGGTAGGGGTGAAACGTGCTCTGAAAATCTCGTGACACTTTCCTCCGGTGGATTCAAATAATATATAAAGACCGTGAGGTGGCGATCTCCCGGGTAGCTCCTAGGATGCGTGGCGTTGTTGTTAACACATGTTTCAATTTTGGATTGAGACTGTCAATTACCCGCTGAGCTGTAGAGTCTTAGCCTCAGGCGGGCTGGGAAGAGGGGACGGGTGTATTTATTAACCTCTCAAGCCTGGCGAAGATGCGCTTCCAGCCTCTCGCTCGGCCTTTCTCGCACCTTCTCTTCGACCCTGCAGGTGCCACCCGGGCTTGCCCCGCCGGCTTCCGCTGCCCGTGGCAGCCGCCCTTTGCCTCCTCCAGCCCCTGCAGAGGCTCTCAGTCCTCACATGGGCACAGCACCGCGATGAGCCCCATAGCTGGGGGGGGGGAGGAGGTTGGCTGTCTTGGCCAAAACGGCCCCGGACAGCGCGGGGAAATGCACGGGGAGCGTTTCCCCTTGCTTCCCAAATACGTTCCCGTTCTCGGTAAGAAAACCAGGCCAGATCTCCTTAGCGTAGTCGATTGGATTTAGGGTTTTTTCCCGGAGCGGAAGAGACCCCCATCTCCCCGGGAGCATAAGCAAACAGCTCCGACAGCCCGCTCCAGAGGCTGAAGCGGAAGGGCTGACAATTAACATTTCCTCTGGTAGCAGAGATCTGCAGGCAGATCGCTCGGGAAGCGCATCGCCCCCTCCCGCGGCGTGCCCTCGCCGCATCGCACAGCGCCTGCTAAGCACTATGCGCTGTTTGCAGAGGAGATTTCTTTCTGGAAGAGCCCGCCCGCTGCCCTGGACCCTGCTCCGTACGGCCCCGGGCACGCTCCGCTAGAGCAGCTCGGGGAGGCCCCCAGCACCGCGGTTTGCCCTTTTTGCGTCTCCACCGTTCCCCTGCAATCACCTGAAAACAAGCCACCCTAACTCGCTCAGCGCAGCGCCTCTGCCTCTACCGCTTGCCTTTCCCTTTCCCTGTCCTTCTTCCTCCGCGCCCTGGCCTCCCAAACTTCGCTGGTCGGGGCCGAGTCGAGCCCGGCGACCCCCGCACGGCCCCGTACGCCTCTCTGTGCTGGGAGCCGCGAGTGCGTCTCTCCGCACCAAGCCTCCGTGACGAGAAAGGCATCGTAGGCAGCCTATAAATAATTTCCATTATGTTCAGCTGACAGCGCGAGGCGATTAATTTTAATAGCTGTATATTTGCCTGTTTCTCCTAATGCTCTGTAATGAGATGAGAAGCCATCCAACCCCAGATGGCTCCAGCCGCCTCGTTATTTATTTATTTTGTGTGTGCGTGTGTGCAAAAGAGGGGCGAAGGGGAGGGGGTGTGGCGGTTCCTGCGGGACCGGCAGCCCCCCCTCGGAGTTGCCCCTGTTCCCGCCTCTCCCGGTATCGCCCCCGGGACTGCCCGCGGGCCGTAGGAGCCATCATGACACTGCACATTCAGCCGCCGGGGCTCTGCCAGTCGTGCGCGGGGCCGTGGCAGGCAGGACCATGGGCCACCACCGTCTGGGTGTTTCGGGAATATTTATTTATTCTCTCCGGTCGCGCAGAGAGTGACTGTGGGAGCGCCGGGGGCTGATCGGCGCGGGAGTAAATGCAGCAGATCGATGTCATTCGGGGTGAGGGGCGGGCGAAGGGGACCGCAGATCAAAGCCCATCCTATTAACCTAAATTTCGGCTCTGCGTGGCCTGCGGTCCGGGGGCCGCCGGGAGGGGAGCGCTTTGTGGGAGCCAGGAAAGCGACCATGCCGCCCGCCGCCGGCACCAGCCAGCGACGTGGTGGTGGTGTGTGTGTGGCGGTGTGACAAAGCCTCGCCGCGCTGAGCAAGCTGTCCCTCAGCCCAGGCGGCGGGCGGGGGAAGGGAGGGTGAAGGGAGGTTTCGACATGTAGGAACGGCGGAGCGAGTCCCAGATTTGGGGACTCCAAAGCGGGGGGAGGGGGAGACGGAGGCATTCCCTGGTAGGACGAGGCTGCTTAACTAGGTGGAACAGCACCAAGGCGAGCACCTGTGTCTTTTTCTAAAAGGCGTGTACTGATAATTACGGGAGTTAATTGCATTGCTTTGAAGGTCATTTGAAGTTACGGGGCTGTGTTTTCTTTTCAGGCTAGCAGACAATGCCCGTGCACTGTTTTAAATGTAAATCAGAGGGTATCCGCATAAACCTGTATTGTAGGATCGAGGCGTAATGGATTCACTCCGGCTGTGCCTGAGCTCTCCACAATACAGCTGAGCAGCCGAGCTGCGAGCGCGCCGGGGTTTCTCTGCGGAAACGCAGTTGCCGAAGAACATGAAAAGCATTAAATCGTGACGGGAAGGGGGTGGCGGGGGCGGGGGGGATGCGTTTACGCTCGGTGGGGGGAATCTCGGGACCGAAAGATGCGTTACAGCGGCGCAGCAACCCGTCGCTAGCAGCCAGGAAGTTTCTCACCCCGGAGAGACACGGGGCTGGCGTGTCACGCACCGTGGTACCGGCGGGGACGGCCCTGGCATCGCTCCTCCCGCGGGCGTGGAGAGGCATCGTCCCTTCTTCCCTGCCATGCCCCACCTCGGGCACGACCGTTCCCAAAGGCTGCTCGCTCTTATGAAGGGCTGGGGGAGAAGGGCTGGTCGCCCTCAGGCCCGAAGGACCTTGTTCTCGCCGCCCCCTCCCCGGTGTGGGGCAAGTTCCGGCCTGGCCCCATCCAGAGGAATGTGGCATAAGGAGGGCCGGCCCTTACCCATCCCCACTGCCCCTGAGCCTTCATTAATCGCACCGCCCGGGGCCGCGGCGTACCGCCGAGCTGGCCTGCCATGCGATTAGCCCGACGCCCCGGGGTACGACTCTCCCCGGCGGCGCTGACGGCCAGCCCGGCCCCTGTTGCCCCCGCTCCGGCACCTGCGAGTAGCTCCGCCGGAGGCGAGGACGTGCGGAGGAGTCCGCAGAGAGCCTTTCTTCTCTCCCCCTTTCCCCACTAATAACAGGGCACCACTTGCAAGACGGTCGCGCCACACGGAACAAACGTTCATTGATTTCCACCGCCGGGCTGCGGAGGGACGTGGGGCGCCTGGGGAGCGGGCAGCCGCGGGCAGCGGCGCCGTGCTGCGCTCCCGGCCCTGCAACAGCGGGGACGAGGGGGGCAAGAACCGGGGAGGGACCCGACCGCATCCCAGATGGGAGGCTGTGCGCACATCCGCGGGGCCGCCTGTAAGGGAAGACGTTCCTCTCCCCAGCGATGTGCCGGTGGTTCGGGGCTGCCTACCGGAAGAGCAGAGGGAGCGCAAGGCAAGCGGCGGCCGCGGGAGATGCGGTCTGTCCCTTCCCGCGATGCAGGGCCACCCTCATGCAGATCGCCCTCCCTGATGGCAACCACCACCCGCCTCCCCAGAAAAGTCGTCAGCCCAGTACCGCCGCTTCCCCCGTTGTCCACGGCAACCGGCGTATCTGATTGAACCTCGTTGTAGGCAGTGACACCCGCGTAATGGATCATCCTGTCAGTGCTTTTTTATCACAGGCATTTATTTTGGTCACGGCTGGTGATAACTTTGGTGTTTATCCCTTGTGTCGTTACGGGCCCTGCCGCAATCTCCCTTCCGCCCTCCCTCCCCGGCGGGTGTGCTGGGTGGACAGGCTACTCTGGGACGGCGGCTCCCCCCGCCCGTCCGGGAACCGCTGCGAGGGGTGCCCCGATACCCCCCACTACCGCCCTGGGCTTTCGCGGCCCCGGCTGGGGACGCATCGATCTGTTTGGTTTGGTTTGGTTAAGCGCCCTCCCCCGATGGCCCCGGCCTCCCCGGGGCCGGGTTATCTTGGGTCATGCTGGCGCGGAGCGCCGGGTGCGGTGAGAGGCTTCGGCGGAGCCTTGGTGCAGGAGGGAGCCGGGGGAAGAAAGTGCCGTTCGCAGTTCTCCATCAATCCAGACACTTCAAAAGTAAATAAAGCAGGGCAGGGAAGGGCCTCCAGGGAGGGGAGAGAAGAGGCCTCTGACAGGCGATTGTCCAGGGCGGAGCCAGGGCTATTTCCAGCCCGGGAATAACAACACTTGGGCTGCGGTGGCTCCGACCCGCGTGTCCAGGAAAGACCGGATCGGGGTGTTTGTTTTGCTTTTAATTATTATTTTGACGGCGGGCTGACGCAGCGCAGGCAAACAATAACCCCAAGCTGTCCGAGAGGGGCACCGGGGAGCAGCGCCGCCCCAGCCGCGGGGGAAAGAGCCCAGCGAGGGGGCGGGAGCGGGGCCAGGTTTGCTGCCTCCCGCGGAGGTCGGGGCCAGAGCCACGGGGCCGGGAGGAACCCGCTGAGGCGGCCGGCCGGGGGCGGCTCCGCGGCTCCGCAGGGAGGCAGCGGGAGGCGGCGCGGCGGGCAGGGAGGGCCGGTGAGAAGCAGGACCGGGGCCCCCGGTGCGCTTGCGGGCGGGGTGTGGGGGGAGGCCGCCGCTCTTATCTGGGTCACTGGGGTTAGAGGGAGCAGCTGATAGAAAGAGAGGAGCTGAGCTCCCGCTGCTGCAGAGATAGAGCCGCGATATGGGCCAGGCAGGCACCGAGCTGGAGGAAGGGCGGGAGGGAGGGAAAGAGGGAGGAGGAGGCGGCGGCTCGTTCCGGCTCCCGAGCCGAGCCCAGGTGCGCTGTGGTTTCCCTGCGCTCAGCGCTGTGCTCGGCGGCCCCCCTTCCCTCGCTCCCCATCCCCCGTCCTCCTCCCCGTCTCCCTCCAACGTTTAACCCTTTCCCACCTCCGCGGGGCTGGAGGCTGAGGCGTGCGTTGGCCTGGCCGCGTCCCCTGCGGTTCCCCACTCCCTCCGTGGCAGAGACTGATCACGGTGGGGGAGAAGCGGGGGGGGGCCGGGGGGGTTGGCCTTGTGCTGCCGAGCACCGCCCTCGGGCAGCTCGCGGGACCCGGCTTTGTACACACACACACACTCACGCACACACACATCCAGCTGCGCTGAGCCGAGCCAGCCCCGGGGCCAGCCCCCGCCTGCCGCCGGCGCTGTCCGTGCGGCCGATCTCGGTTACAGCCAGCCACCCAGCGGGGTTAGCTGCTGCAGCCTTCCTCCTCCTCCCCGGTCCCGGCCGCCCTTTTCCTTCCTGCTCGGGTTGAGCTGCCCCAGAGCTCCCCTGGCTCGCCGGCGGCGGCCAGTCCCCGCTCCTGGGCCGCTGCCGGCGGGGAGGCGGATGCGGAGCGACCGGGTAGGGGAAGGGCTCTCCGAGCGCCCCCATCGCGCGCCCAGCCCTTTAATCAATTTCACCCTATTAATTATTAATTTTACGCCAGTCAAGCTTGCCCAGGAGGAGCGAGAAGGGGGAGGGGAGGCTGATGTCAGTCGGAGGCGGCGGCGGGGCCGTGTGCCAGGCTCCCCGCTCAGCCCTGGCCCAGCAACTTTCGGCTCCGCTGGCACGGGCAGCTTCGTTCGCCGAGAACCGGGGGAGGCGGCGATTCCCATTCCGGTGAATGATGCGGTCCCCCCCTCGCACACACTTCCACACACGCTCTCCCTCTCTCTTTTCCGCTCCCTCCCTTTCTCTCCCCGCCCGCTGCCCGTGTAGACACATCCATACAAGGGCCCATTGCATCGTAGCGATGATGGATCGTGCCTAGCGGGGGTGATTTGGTGTTGATCGCATATTATCACGGGCAGGTTGGACTGGTTGCTGATGGACGGCTTTCTAGCAAGCCGCTCCTTCCGACGCTCGGGGAAGGAGCTCGATCGAAAAAGCAGCTTGCTTTTAACTCCTTCTCTCACCAGCACGAGCAGGGCAAAGCTTAGCATCTGTCACAACAGCTCTCCGGATAGCACTTTTCCCTCCTCCCACTCCATTTTCGCCGCGGCAGTCCCGCTGCCGGCTGGTTCTTCCCGGCACCGGACGAGCACCAGGCAGGTCTGGGGGGGGGCTGGCGATGAGGGCTATCCTGACTCTTCCGCGGGTGAGCTGCCTGTCCGGCCGCGCAGTGCCCTGGCGAAGAGAGATGTACGTGGGGGTCCCCACACCCGCCCGGGGAGAGCTCCCAGCCCACCGCCCGGGCTCGGTTGCTCTCCCTCGCCTCCTTCTCTCCTGTTTTTTTATGTAAGTTCCTGCAGATACAAAGGCGGTTTCGTAATGACTCCCGTCTGCGAGGACCGGGGACCTTGGCTAACCTTTCGAAAAACTGATTGCAAGTGCCTGGTAGCGGCCCGCACTGGCCGCACACGGCACCAGGGGAGGGTCAGCGTTTCGGTGACAAGCACCGAGGTAGCCATGGATCCTCTGCGAAAGGCCTGCTCGCAGCCTGCCTCCTCAGAAACGCTTCGTGCGAATGCTTATTCTCTGGCGAGAGAGGAGGGCGGTGGAGGGGAGGCTTAACCCTTTCGCTTCGCGCCGCCAGCCGCCTCCCAGCCGCCCGCCCGCTCCGAGCCGCGCCGTGCCGGTCAGCCCGGGGCACCTCCGCCGGGACCAGGTCGGGCACTGCCCCGGGATAAACTACCTCTTCTCCTCGTGATGGTGTAGGACGGGGAGCCACGAATTTTATTTTATTTTATTNAGAAGAGAAAAGAAGGGGAAAGAGGGGAAAGAAGGGAAAAGAAAGGGAAAGATGGGGAAAAGGGGGGAAAGGAGAGAAAAGAAGGGAAAAGAGGGGGAAAAAAGGGGAAAGGAGGGAAAAGAAGGGAAAAGATGGGGAAAAAAGGGGAAAAGAGAGAAAAGAAGGGAAAAGATGGGAGAACAAAGGGGGAGGAGGAGGGGGCCGAACCAGAGCCAGCCAGAGAGGGAGAAAGCGATGGATCAGCCGGTTTGCAGCGTACATCAAGCTATCACATCTGTATATGCTCCGATCGATGAAAAGGATGGATAATATTTGTCAGCTGCAGACCTTTTTCTTCTCACTTCCCAAGGAAAGGACGGGGGTTGGGGGAAGAGAGGTAACGGAGTTTCAAGGCCAGAGGCACTTCCTGGTACAGCCAAATAGAAAAGAAAGGCTAGGGATTATTATTAATTATTTTTATTATTCTGCAGCTGTCAAAAGGACGAACAGAGGACCGTGCAGCCCTATCTGCCCGCTTCTTCACGCTCTTACTCCTTTTCCCCCGCCTTTTTCATTCTTTTTTTTTTTTTTTTAACTCTGGTTCCTTGCAGGACTCCAAAGATTTAACCCTTTGCTTGAGGCGAGTGAGGCACAAAAGCAGACCTGAAAGCCTTGGACTGANTGTTTATTATTTATTTTAATTTCATTTTTCCTTATTTCTTTTAATTTTCTTTTCTTTTCTTTTTTAACACAGGACTCGAAAGCGATGGTGCAGCGAGCTGCCTCCTTATCTCGCTCTTCGCTGCTAGTTTAACTCTTTCCGCCAGGGCCAGCATAGGTTCCTCGGGCCGGGGATTGTTTTCTGTTTGGAAACTGGAGAAGGGGGGAGGCTATCGTCAGGAAAGCAATAGCTCGCTCTCTCTGGAGAGCTGCTCTCCAACAGGCAGCGCCTTGAAATCTNAAAAAACCAACAAAAAAACAAAAAGCCCCAACAAAAAAACCCCCAACACAAGCTCAGCGAGAAGTCAGTAAAACGCACCGTTACACACACAGCGACGTGGTTTGGCTTTAGGGAAGAAAAGGAGGGGGGGGAAGGCGCGAGAGAAACGTAGCCTGGCTCTCCACCGCCCCCCGGTTCTGCCAGCCCCTCGCCTGGTGCCTGCAGTTGCACTCTGAGTAAATAGTTCCCACACATGGTCCACATTTTGCACAGCAGCAGCGTGTTTCCTCTCGGTCTCTCATTGCTGCTCTCCGAGCAAAGGAAATAAAAGAGAGAGAGAGAGAGAGAGAGAGGTTTGGAGGAAGTTAAAAATCAGACGAGCTGAGAAAAGACTCTGTGTTACACACATCCTGAATGAAAGCGAAAGCCCAGCATTTCGGCCCTCTGAGCGCAAGCTCTCACCTCCTTAGTAATGTTGGACACCACAGTAATCACTTACACCCGGCGAGACGGGCTCTCGGGTGCTCACAATAGCTGGGCTGGCTGCGGAGCCTTCCGAAGGAGGCTGCTCGCCTCCTGCTCGCTTGCCGGCGCTGCTGCAGGGCCGCAGCTGCACGCAGGGAGCGCCCCGGGGGAGCCGGGCTCCTTCCTCGCCACCGGGGGATTCTTCTTCCCTGGAAATGAGGGTGCCCGGCAGCTAAGTCTTGTGTGCAGAAATGGTGATGTCCTACACTCGCTCAGCTTTTATTTTCCCTGGGCATCAAGGATTCCTGGAGGGGCGGTGGGATGGATGGACGGGTTCGGGACGGGGATGCTGGGTCTGCTGGGTGAGCTCCTAGGAAGGTCACCACTGTTCCCTGCACTAGGGACCACCCCGGGCCTGCGAACCGCTGCTTCCCCTTGCTTGGGGAAGTGGAAGACAGAGTGCCGGAGGAGTGTGCTGCTGGGAAACCATTATCCAGCGTCCTCCTTTTCTTCTCCCTCCAGGCCCTGGCTCCGTCCCCGCCCGCCCCTGAGCCGGGATCAGCCAGATGATCCTCCGGCCGTCGGCTGAGTGGCAGCCGCTTCGTGGGTAGCATTAGAGCTCGGCCACTCCGCGCTCCCGTGACCCCGCCGTGTCTCTCTCGCTCCATCGCAGCCTCTCCGAAGCCCAGTGCCCCATCAGCTCTCGCTGTGTGATATTTAAAAGAAGGGTTGCATTCTCCCCAATAGAAGCCCACTCGTTTCCTTGTTGCCAGGAACAAAGCGTACATTCAGAGGGGTGGCTGTTGACGGCTCCCTCTGTATAGCACTGGAAAGCGGGTGGCCTTTGGTTACTGGCAAGGAAAATTCTAATCAGGGTGCTTGTAAGCGGGGCTTTATAGAAGCTTAGTTACAAAAGGCTTACACCAGAGTAATGCAATAACTATAATAACAGCCAGGGAGCCCTAAAGAGGGTGGAATGTGCTTGTGTCTGGATGATTTTCCCCGCTCGCACAGAGAGGGACTGTTTACCGCGAGTGCCATTAAGTATCACTGGAAACTCACCAACCGCAGACTTATTTCAATATACTTTATTGTTGTATCTGCTCGAAAAGCAACTTGCTTCAGACAACTTCTGGATCGTCCTAGAGGGGAAGAGGAGAGGCCACCCTCGGGTACTGGAGGAGGCTCTGAGCACAGGGGTAGTGCCAAGGGTGAGGGAGCTGCGAGCCGGGGCCCGGATGGATCGGGCTGGCCGGAGCGCGTTCGGGCGGGCAGCGCCGCCGCCGAACAAAGCGGTCAGGAGAAAAAGCCCCCTGAGCCCAGCATCACAAAGCTGTCGGGCTCCTGTCCCCGGAGGTGGATACGCCGCAACGACACCTCCGCGGCCCTCCTAGGCTGTCTCGGCCGATAAGGGCGTGGGGACCCCGAGGGACACGGGGAGAAGGAGAGGAGGAACCCAGCATCACCCTCCCGCCACTCCGGCCAGCGCCCCAGGGCGCCCCTGGCAGCGGTGACCCCGCTGTTCCGGCTCAGCCGCTCCGGCTTGACGAGGCTAACGGGATCAGCCGCTGCCCTCCACCACCGCTGCCGCGTGCTGATTTTTCCAACCTCTCTGCCCAGTCCCGATGCCCGCCGTCCCCCAGCCAGACCAAGCTACTGCTTGGCCGCCGGCGAGGGGCCGCGGCTCCGGAGGGCAGGAAATGGCTTGGCCGGGGAGCCGGGGCGGTCACCCCGCCCCGCCGCGATCCCGGCGTACAGCGGCGGCCGGCGCGGGCTGCGCCGGGAGGCGCCCCGGAGACCGCGGTGGCCCCAGGCGGGACGCGTGAATCGGACAGAGCTCCACCACCACTCCCCCATTACCAGTCTCCCCCGGCATGCTCGAGCAGACTTTGCAGCGCTTTATTTTAACGGAACAACAGATCGCGGCGAGCAAACTGCTGCTCCGCGCAGGGCAGGAGAAATGGGTTTTTAATAGGCAAGGTCGGCGTGCTTGGCAGCCGGCCACCGCGGCCGGGGAAATAAACAAACAGAGGAGCTGCAACTTCAGGTCGGAGCAGAAGTTGCGCTCCCGGCGAGATGAGCCCGCTGCATGGTCCGCGAGGCGAGCATGCAGCCGCGACCGTAGCGGTCGCGGAGAGCATCTCCGGACCCCTGACCCCTCACCTCGCCGCCGAGGCGCGCCGGCTTCCCGCGGCTCCCGGGACAGGAGCGGGGTCGGGGCAAGCAACCCCCCTGCCCTGCCGGGCGCGGTGCCGGCGGGCTGGCAGCGGGCGGAGGGCAGATGGCCACCCTTGTTTATCGCGTTCCGGCGATGCTGCACGCCTAACCGCTGCTGCTGTGCGGCACGGCCGGCCCCGGGGAGGCAGGAAGGGAGAGGTGGAGGGAACGGGAGCGGAGCCTCCCGATCGTGAAGCGGCAAGACGGCGTCTGCCGGAGGGTTTGCGGTCATGCCCGGGAGTTCCCGCTCCCTCCGCTGCCAGAGCTCGGCCGTGTCGGCCCCGCTGGCCGCACCGCGGGGGCGCCGCGCTCCCGCTCTCGCGGCGCGTTCTGGGCTCGGTGCCGAGCACTCTCGGCTGCCGCGCACCAGCCTCACCGCCGCCTCCCGCCGCCGCCTCGCTCACTCCCGACTCTGCAGGCGGCAGGGCAGAGCTGATCCCGCAACCTCTCCAGTGGCAGTGGCCCCCGACTGGCCTTCACGTCTTCCTCGAGGAACGAGCCCGGGCAGGGGATGTGGGGGCGGGGGTCTGCTCCTCCGATCGCTCTTCCCAAGCCTTTCTGCAGCGTCGGCCGCCGCAGGCCCACACGGGGGAAGAGGCGGCCCCCGCCTGAGCAGGGGTTGTGCAACCCCTTTGCTCGCGGAGGGCTCGGAGGGGACATCACTTTTGCATCCAGTTGCTAACAGGGCCAGAAAAGCCCCAACGCTCTCGGGGTGAGGAAGGGACTCTGCATGCCCTCAGCATAGGAGGACGAAAGGAGCTGGGTCAGGAGAGCCGGGAGCGAAGTCCAAGCCTCGGGAAGCTGGACGAGAGCTCGAGAAGAGGCCGGCAACAGTCGCCCCGGCGGTCATAGACCTTTCTTTCCCGGCGTGGCGGTGGCAGGAGAGGACCTCTTGCCGCTGCCATGGTTCCCACCGTAGCACGGCCCGATCGGGGCCTTGGTACGCCGGGAGGAAGAAAGGGAGCGAGCCGCGCCCCTCGAGTTTCCACAGAGCCGCGGCCTGGGCTCCCAGGGGTGCTACACCGCCACCATCATCCCTCGGCCACATCACGGCAGAGGGGAGAATCCCCCCCGGTCCCGTCACCCCACGCCGCTCCTTGCAGCTGGAGATAACGGGGGCTGCGACCGGGATGGGTGCTGTGCAGGGCGGCGGCCGCTGTCAGCGGTGCTCCCGCTCCTCACTGCCCGGGCAGCTGCCAGTTTTTTGGCAGATCTCTCTGCAGACGGCTCCCAAGGATTCCTGCAAGGGCTGAGACGGGTCACGGGAAATAGCTGAAGTGTGCCATAGGCCGGGCTAAAGCACGACAGATACGAGCCAGGGAGAGTGGGGACCAGCCAGGGTGGAGAAAAGGGAGAGGTGCAAAGGCCCGGGTGGGGGGAGGCGACAGGCAAAGTCACCAGCCTGCAAAATGCTGAGCTGGCAGCATGCCGAGAAGCTGGGGAGCACTGCAGTCCAGACAGCCAGGGAAGGGGACATGAAAAAGCAGCGTGAATGGGGCAAAGACTGTTTCTTACAAACCTGGTATGACCTATCGTTAAAAAATCTGGCTTCCCCTTCTAGCGCCAGGGTATTACCTGCAGGGTAGTCTCTGCCTTTCTGTCTCTAGTCCCATTATTCCACTACAGTCGAATTCTTCTGTTGTGACCTACAGCAGCGCTCTGATTTATTTTTAATGCGTTGCGATTCCTGTTCCGTTGTCAAGAGATGCATTGAGATTCATTTTCCATCCCCTGCTTTTCATACTTCTGTTCTGCTGGAGGGACCCGCCAATAGAGTTTAATTCGATTTGATATGATTTAATGAACACCTTTATCTTTTGTTTTTAGCAGAAGGATAAATAATACAACTGCATTCAGCTTTTGCTAAATCAGACATGTTTCCCACCAAAATCCTATCTGGTGACACACACTCACTGTAACATTTCATTAACAACCTCCCTGATTTATTGATTTTTAATATTTGTATTAAATGTTGTGTAAAATTGAACTCAGGCGTTAGAAGAGATTGTGCAAGTCACAAGACATGACTCCTACTTAATTGTTATTTTTTTTTTTTCGGTCCTGGAACAACAGTTGGAAAGAGGCCAGCAGGAGGGAAAAAAATTTAAAATAAATTCTCCAGGGGGGGAGGCGAGGGGAATAAAGGGCAGTGCCAGGGAGAGTGTGGGGGAGATGGAGAGAATGTGCAGCCCTGAGAGAGGGAGGGCAGCAGGGCCTGGCCGACGCTCCGCCGAGCCCCCAGCCCCTACAGGCCCCTCGGGGGCCGCCCCTGCCCGCCCCAGCGCCCTGGGCCGGGGAGGCCACCCGGCTTCTCACTGCTTCCCCTGCTCTCCCGGCTCACTCGTTCCATGTCACCTCCCTCCCTCCTGCTCCATATGGTTTCTCCCCTGCTCCTCTTCTCCCCCCTCCGTGTTGTCTCCGTGACTCTCCCCACTCCACGCTACTTCTCCATTCCCCGGGGGACCGTTTCCCCGCCGCGGCGTGGAGGGGCCCCGCGGAGCGGCCTGGCCTGGCCGCGATGTCTGAGGGGCACAGCCGGACCAGCATGCAGCAGAGGGGCGAGCAGGAGCAGCAGGGGAAGACTGAGGGTCAGGAGAGGGCCGTGAGGAGGGGTGCCAGCCAAAACTCCCGGCCAAATTATTTCCCGGTTGTGCGGTAGAGGAGCTTGAAAAAGTTAATCTCCCCCACATTCCCCCTCATCTTGTTTTATTTTTCTCTCCTCCCCTTCTCCCCCCACACCCCCCGGCCGCCACCAGGAATACGAGGGATTCAGAGATCAACATAATTCACCTGCATCAAAAAAAACCTCGCGAGCTATAAACTAGCGGCTGATCCTCCGCTTAGACTAGTGTTTAGCCGTTCATGCATCATGAGTGTCAAATAAATGCCTGATTGAGGCCCTCAGCGGAGGAATTAGCTTTCCTTGTGCTGGAAATGCATAATAGAGAAAGTGCTGAGGCATCCTCCCCAGAGTTAGCTCGGGCTCCGCTCCCTGCTCTCCTCGTTTCGGGAGTTTTCCTTCCCTCATTCCGGGTCCGTCCCCCTCCCCACCCTCCAACCCCCGCCTGATCGCTCGCCCTTATCAGCACGCCCAGCTGGCCAGCGGCGAGGGAAGCCCTTCAGTGTGTCCCGGACCGAGGGGGGCCGGCTGAGGGCGAAAGGAGCAGCCGAGCATCCCTCCCGTCGCCCGGGGCCCCGGCGCTGCCCCGCGGGCGCTGCGGGGGCACCGCGGGGAGCGCTGCCTCGTCCGCCCGAGGGCGGAGACGCATGCGGAGGAAGCGGGGAGCGGCGAGGGGACCCCCTCAGCGAGCTCCTTGTCGCTTGGCCGCCCTTCCGCGCCGGGGGCCTCATCCTGCCGGCGGGTACGACCCAGCCCCGACGTTTGGTGGCGAAGGGGGCGGGGGGGGGAAGGCTGGCGAAGCGCTCGGCTCCGCCGCCCCGGGCTCCGCGCCGGGCTCGCTGCCCGAACGGGTCCGAAGTCCCTCCGGGCAGGGGACGCCGGCGGAGCTGGACAAGCGGCCGAGGCACACAGGGGTTAACCGCGCCGCGGCCGGGAGGAGCAGTTAAAGTGCACGGGCTGCAGATGCTTTTCAGGCCTCGATGTCTACCGTTTTAAATTAAAAAAATGCACCCGGCCCGACCATGCACCAGTGACCTGCAATTTCCCCTTCTTTTCAAACTGAAATATGGCCAAACTATCTTCAAGTTAACTTAGNGGTTGAGATCTCTGTGTCAAGTTTCACCCCCTCCTGACATGTCTGGCTCCGTGCCAAAGTCCTGAAAATGGAAAATTGGGGAAGGGCGGGCTGTGGAGGGTGGGTGGAGGAGCGGGGGAGTGGGGGGAGCGGGCCAAAGCTCTCGGCGGAGCGGCAGTAGCGAGAGGCTCTGGCCAAGAGGGATGCATGAACGAGCCCGTGTGAGCGGAGTGCGGCGGCATCTTCCGCCATCCATTCCGCCGCCCAGGCGCGTGGAAAGCCGCCGGCCGCTGCCATTGTTACCGGCGGGCGATGTGGGGACCGGAGCCGCCGCTCTGGCGAGAGATCAATAGCCCCTGACAGCGCCTCTTCGCACCCACAGCTCGGCAGATCGGATTCGGTGGACGGCCGCAGGTCTGTGTCGCTCCCTTTCGCGGGAGTTCCTTTAAATCACGGCTCCACTCCCCCCTCACCTCTCCCGGGGGATGTTCCCGACCGTCCCCCCACACAGCAGCCCTGCCGCCCTCCCCTGCTGGCTTCCCCTCCCGCTACTGGCTGCGGCCCCGCTGCCACGGCTCCGCACGGCTCGGCGCCACCGGCCCGGCGCGGAGCTCCGCCGGGGGAGGGGGAAAAACTCTCTGGTGAAATACTTTCGGCACGCTGCGACTTTGCCAGGAGGGGTCTTAGCGTCGGATCTTTTGTCTTGGGGACTTCGGCTTCGTGCCCCAGAGCGGCTGGCGGCTCTCCTGGGAAGAGCCTCTGGGCAAAGCGCCGGGGAGTCCCGGGTTGCCGCCGCAGGCAGCACCGCCCCGGCCCCCCGCTGCCAGCGCCCGGCCGGCACTTCTGCAGACTCGCCCGCCGCAAGAGCCGAGGGGCTGGAGCTGGGACCTGCCCTCCGGAGCCCCGTCCCCCGCCCCGCGACGCCCATGGGTGGTGAGCTTGACAGTGGACCCACGCAGGGGCTGAGGGGCGTGTGTCCCTCGCCAGCCGCGGTGCCCCCCTCCACCGGCCATCCGGGAAAGAGGATCAGGGGACAACTCCGGTAGCCAAGGCGCTACTTTCCAGCTACTGCCCTCCCCTGCTCCCGGCGGCCGGGAGCGTGCGCTCCGGAGCCCCCTGGCACCTCTCAGAGCTGCCTTCCCCGGGGACACCGGGGAGTGCCACATCCTACGCGGGCGCCTGCGAGCGGCTCGGCGTGAGGCGAGCCCGCGCTTTATTTTTTTCCATCATCACTTTCCTCTCCCCTGCCCCAGCCAGAGACGAGCCTCTGTGCGTGTGTGCAAGACGAGGTTATCGCCAGCTAGAGTCATTATTTCCAGGCCGACTGCCGCGGGAGTCTCTCCCAGGTGGAGCCGGTGTGGGCGGCCGGTACCCGGGGAGACAAAGGCCGGAGTCTGGGGTGCGACCGGAGCCCTGCTGCTCCGACAAGTGCAGGCTCGGCCGGTGCCTGTGCGGGCCCCCCCGCCAGCGGTGGGGCTCTGCCGGGGCCGCGGAGTTCTGCTGCCGCCCCGGGGAGCGCGGACTAGGTTTTCCGAGTTACATTTGTTACATTTCCGAGTAATATTTTCAGTTATACGGAATCTACTTTTAGGCGATTGTTTTCCCTTTCCACTTGTTTGTCTCCTGCTAGCCTCATAAACTGCCTCATGATTTATTACCTAGGCTAAGTGCTTAATTTGTGAATATGAAACAGATTAAAAGGAGATCGGCGTATTTTAACAGTCAGGCCAGAGCAAAGCCCGGCAGCTGTTTCGAGTTTGTAGGCATCTCCAGCCTCGTGCAAGCAGCCCAGTCTGCTAGTGATCAAGGGGGTATCCCCGGGCTCTCTCCGAGAGGCCCACCGCCGCTGGATCCCCGTGCGTGCTGCTGGAGCAGAGACCGCCACGGGATGGCCACTGTGGGCTTTTTGGGGGGGGACAAACACACGACTGATGCCGTCCGTCAAAGCGACACCCGTGGCTATGGGCTTCAGGACCGTCTGCGCCCCCGCCACAGACGGGCTCTGCCGGCGGAGGGCCCAGCAGGCACGCAGGGGGTTAACGACGACTCTGCCCTCTCCTTCAAAGGACTCACTCGAGATAGAGTAAATACGGTCGGGGCGGGGGGGATGTGTGTGTGTGCCGCTCGGGCCACATGATGCAAAAGTAAGACAAGCACACTCCGGAGAACAAAGGCTTCCTACCCCCTTCCTCCCCCTCCCCCCCAAATCTGTCTTAATTCTGCAAGTAAACTTGAGCAGCTATAAAACAAAGGCGAACGATGAAAGTTATAGCCAAGGGACAATCAAAATAAATACCTTTGATGCAGTCCAAGCACGCACTTCGTATTTTCTGGAGCTCCCTGCTACCCTCAGGCAGCCAGGATATCGCAGGCTCTTCTCAGGGCAGGGGTGACTCGCACGGCCGGGGTTTTGGCTCGGGCGATGTAGGCCACGTTCCTCAGCCCGGAAAACACTGCTCAGGGCCTCGTAGCCCTGGGCGAGGCAGGCAGGGCAGGAACGGGCCGTGCCGTCGGGGCTGGGGCCGGGGACGGCAGCGGAACAGGGCTCCTTCGGGTGTCCCCCCGGGCTAAGCTAGCCGAGAGAACTGCGGGGCCGAGAGACGTCCCGGTGAGACGTGCCCGGGTCCCCGAGGAGGATGTGCAGCACGGCGTGGGGATGGGAGTGGTGTCTGAGCTGTGCCCCTGTCCCCCGGGAGCCGGACGGGAGCCGGACAGGGCGGTTTGTCCCCCGACCTGGTGATGGCCCCGGCCTCAGGTCATGCAAGTGACATGTCCCAGCCCGCGCCCCCCTGCTCCCGACTGCCGTGTGCTTGCAGAGCTGACCAGCTGCCTTCATGCTCGTCACCAGCACCCTGGAGCGATTCCCATCCTCGCTGTCTCACAGACTTCTGCCTTCTCCCTCTGCTCTCCTCCACCCCCTTGGCCTTTGGAGGAAGTTTTAACGCATCAGGGACGGCAGAGGAAGCAAAGGGGCACAGCAGCAAGCCACTTGCCTGTGCAGCCCCGCGCTTAGAGGTACTGTTGCTGAGCCCAAAAGTCAGAGAGAGGCAAAAATCTATAACCTGCCCTGTACCTCTGAGCGCCGCTTGAGGAGCAGAGCAAGAGCACTGTGCCAGTCCTGCTGGAGCACAGCAGAGAGGACTGGCTAGGAGGGAAATTATTCGTGTGCCCTTGTTGCATCAGTTGCTCTGGTCCTCCAGAAGTGGCTGGTGTTGGCACAGTGGAAGGTGCAGGAAATGGGGACAGACTCTGGGCAGACCATGGGGAAGAGGTGTGGTGTGGCACATGCCTGGGCAGGCTGAGCCCTGGTCTGCTTGGGAGCAGGAGAGCAAAAGATGATGCATATGGCATTCAGAAAGATCCTTCTCTGTGTGTGTGTGTGTGTCAAGATGTCAGAGGAACTCCTGTCTGGGGAAAACTGAATATAAACCGTGGTTGGGAAGGAGTCCTGTAGGTATATGTGAATGAGGGCTTGGGGATACCCTCTCCCATGCCAAGGATACACCTGAAAGAAGAGCGCAAGAATGAGACAACAGCAGATATGTGTGTGTCAATACAATTCTTTCTGTTGTTTTACAACAGCAAGGTTGGCTTGAGGCAAGGTCCTTCTTCCATATGTGGGACAAGGTTTGTGGGAAACCAATACTGAAACTCCTTTCCCAGGGGCCTGATGGGGTTTGGGTGTAGTTGCCCTGCCTTGTGAGGGGAGAGATATTGCATAGATATTGTATACCACCACTCTTTCTAGCCCTGAGCCTTGTTGTTCACTGTCTGAAGGCAGGACTGAAACTTTTGAGCAACCTGAAGAGCAGTAGGCAAAAATTGCCCCAGGATCTCCACACCTCCCTGTAGGTTCTGCATGGAGCTGCTCTCTAACTAGGTACATCCAGCATTTTAGAAGGGAGAGAAAACACAGGCTTGTGTTGTGATGGTAACATACGTCACTTTTCAAGCAGTCTCCATAACAAGAAGTTGGAAAACCAGACAGTAGCAATGAAAACGGAAAACAGTCCTTTCCAACTTGTTGGCTTGGCCTTTGCAGTCGTTCCTACCTCAGGGAGGGCCGTGGTCACAGTGTTAAGCCTTGGTTATGCAGCTGAAATTCACCATGCTTAATGTCACCTGGTCCCTTGAGCGCTCTTGTAAAGCACTCCAAGGTCCCATAGAAAATGGTTTGTGTGTGCTTGAAACTATGTGGATTTCCTTCCAACAGCACATTATGCCACTTTCAGCCTGATCCTGTCTGGCTTTCACTGAATTAATGCCTGGATGGATCTAAGTCCCAGTATCTGAGACCAAGGTGGTTCCAATAGTCTTCCCACTGCTGTCCCCTTGCTGCTCCAAAGGCATTTTAAGATCTCCTTAGAAGTGCTGTTACGTGGTAATGGCTAAGCCTCAGAAACAAAGCAGTGGAGAACATTACTAAGGCAGAATGGGCAAACCCCAGTGGCTTGGAGCAGTTGGTTGGTACACCAAAAGGTATGAAAGCTTCTTCAGTTTGGAACACAGGTGCACCCCAGGCCCCCCTTCTAACCCCAGCCCTTTGCTGCCTGTCTTAATTCTGCAAGAAGTAGTAGGCTGCAGGGACCCAGTCCCCACCAGCCTGCAGGCCTTCTTGCAACCAGGCTTACACTTTTGATATTCTCTCAGTTACAGTTTGTCAAGTGTTGTCTCTCTTTTTCAGTGTTTTGACATCTCAACACCCCCAGAACACTTCTGAGAAGGGGAAAAATTATTTCAAAAGTCCTGTCATCAAAAATTCTTAAAGACCACTACATGACCACCTAAATGATGCCTTCACATTCTTAGAAACTCTGTTTATGCTCCCCGTCTTGTTTCTTTGGGGTAGACTCTGCCTTGCATCATCTAATATACTGTTCCTATTATCAAAATATAAAGCAGTAAGGAGAGGTTTTGGACTAGGATAAGGCTCGGTACACACAGAGATAAATAGAGGGATTGACATATGCTAAATTTGAGTGATATTTTATCTTTCCAGGTTCACAAATGTTGTGTTATGTGCCAGGAACTTTAGAGTGCTGGGCACTCTGTAGGCACAGAAGACAGATTGCTCCTGCCTGTCCCAAAAATGGAAGAAAAACTGTAAAGTGTATAGAGACAGATGGCCACGAGTGCTATGCTGGTGGTACAGGGAGGCAGGTGAGCTCCTGGACTTAGTCATGGGCTCCTTTGCCATGTCTCACCAAGGCCACCACTCCCAAAGTCTGTCTCCTGTGGTTAGAAGGGAACAGTGTGTGTTTGTGTGTGTGTGTTCATGTGAATGTAATTGTGTTTCTACATAATGTGGATTATCTTTCTTTTGGCAGCAAATCTGTTCAGGGGTTTAGATAAAAAGATAAATCCTGCAGCCATTCCCTCCCTGGGAAAGGGCATGTCTTCCACCACTTTCTTTGCTCCTTTTTCTGAGCAGTCTCCAAACACACTTTTTCCTATCTCAGCATCTGATATCACCTTGACAGCCTGCTCACTCTCAGCATGACACTCCCACATCAGGAATGGGGGAAGATTCATGGAATAAGGCACGGCAGGTGAGGTGTTGCCTGGATGAAGAGGAAGAGAAAGGAACTAGGGTACCAGCAGCATTGCCCCATATAGTGCTGATGTGAGGGTTGCACTTCCACAGCTTCCCAGGACACTCTCCTGGCAGGGAGATCAGGTGTGCCATAGGTGCAGGACACCTAATGGTCTCCCTTCTTTGGAAGCCTGGTGGAGCTGCTTGGCTTAGTGTGAAGGCAACCTTGTCAGAAAAGAGAGCCCCATTGATTTAAATGCAAAATTACCCTCCTGCCGTTCTAATTTCCCAGGCGAGGGCCATGCAGGCTCTGAAAACATGAAAGTTGTTGATGTATTGGTTCAATTAATTTTTAAAATAAGTTTGAATGCCATTTGTTTCAAATTTGATAGGAAAGCGCTGTAGATTTTTGCAAGCAAAGAGTGAGATGAGCGTGGATGGGGTGTGTATTTTGCATGGCCTTGAAAACAGGGCTTAAATGATGCATTCATTTAGTAGCAGACCTCTGCACAGGGATAAGTGAGGCCTGTGATAAAAGAAAAAGACCTGAACATCTGTATTTGCTAAGTGGCACCGGCAGCAGTCAGCCAGCTCACAGAGAAGGGCAGACAAACGGGTGTGAGGCCCCGCTGAGAATGCTGGGTCCCTGGTGCTTTTAAAAGGAAATAATAGCTTGTGGGGGAACCCTTTCTGGTGGCCTTGGCTCCCGTAACCCCCCTCTGATGTATGATATTTAAACAAGGAAATGTCAACATTGGTTTTTACGCATAAAGCCTCGTTCTGCTCTCCATGAAAACCACTGGCAAACCCCTAAGAGAATTGGAGGGGAGCAGACCCCAAGGAGTCGCTCAGACCCAAATACTGTTGGCTGCAGCAGCCTGGCAAGAAGCAAGTGCAGGTTGTCATGAGTGGCTAGGCGACGTGTGCTTGCAGGTAGATTAGACAGAAGAGAAGCAATCCCATCCTGCAGTATGCAGTGCCTCAAAGCTGCAGGTCCGATGGTTTGAATGATTATTGCTTTTTAAAATTATAAATCACATTTTTGTACAGACAGTGAGGATAATGTGCTGCTTACTAGAATTAAGTGCAACTCAAGGGTGTTTTGTTATAACAAAGGTGACTTCTCTGTGCTCGCTTTTTGATAGTCGGGTCTAATGGAGAGTTTGATTTGAACCCGATGGCAATCTAGCAGTGGTTCTGGAAAGGAGTAATGCCCATTGTATGAGAGGATATCCATAAACTGGGCCATCAGATGCGTCTTCTGATATATGTGTCCTCTGAGGTAGAAAAGTGTAAGTCATAGGAGGAGAGGGCAAGTGTGTCTGACTCATAGTAAAACGAGGGAAAGTATAAACGAAGGGAGGGCTGCTACTAGTAGGACTTGAAGGCTGTGCTGTGTGTCATGTGAAAAATAATTTAAGCTCATGGGTAATTTATCATTAAACGGGCAGATGTGGTGCAACTGCATGGTGCAAAATGTGAGATGGGACATAAGCATAAAAGAAACTTAACCTTTGATCCTGTGCTGTCCCTGTCTTGGTGTTGGTTTATGCAGGCTGGGCCTTGACAGGTATTGCAGTAGCAGCCTCAAGGTTCTCTAACGTAATATGAACTTCATCACAGTTCACCTTAGCATAAAAAGTGTAGTTACACTGGCTTTATGCTCTGCCACCACATTCCCAGAAGTAGTGGCAGAATAAATGGCATGCAAGTCCCTTAAGCAGCTCTGTGCAAATGGAGAATCATTCCTATATGGAGACCAGCTTTCCTGGGCAGATCACAGTTACTTTCCCACTGGGAGGTGACCATGGTGCAGGCCCACTAAGCTCCCCCAGTCTCCCGCATGTGCTACGACCTCTGTTAGGTCACAGATCTCAGTAAGGACAGCCTGGGAAACCAAGTGAGCTAGAAGATGACAGTCTGATTGCCCTTGGTAGGAAAAGCACCTTTGGTCTGATGTGTGACCGTGACCAGCCTGAATCTCCAACTGGAACCATGAAAAAAGACCTATAATTTGGGAGGAAAATAAATAAAGGAGTGTTGCTCAGGTGTGACTCCTGCTAGGAAGCACAGAGATAGTGCATGAAGCAAAGGCTCAGTCATTTCCTAGAATGTGTCTATCCTATGTGATTTTCTGCTTTTGAGGATACAAATAATATGAAAAGAGATTGTTGGGTCAGACTATTTCACCCTTGCTGTACAAAGCCCAGCACAATGCAGTCCCAGCTACTGTTGAGGCTTTTGGGAGCCTGTCTCACCCAAACAATCCAGGGCATTTTGGCTTCAACTCAGGCCACCTCTCACGCAGAACAGAGTCCAGGCTTGCAGCACCCAATGCAATGTCACTCACAGCCCTACCATGCTTAATGTCCATATTTTGGAGCAGATGTTCATGAGAAGGTGGATGGGCAATGGGCTGAGGTGTGAAAACAGACCTATTGACAAGGCTGAAAAAGCCCTCATGGAATCTCTTTGTGAGCTATCTGGTGGAGGAGTGCCCCAAAACTGAGCCACATCCCTGGGGCACTGAAAGGACTGAACTACCCTGAGTCTTGGAGCAACTTAATGAGGGCTTTGGTACCACAAGAGAGCAACAAGGAAAAGAAGGAATGGTATAGTGAAGCTTTGTCCATGCTTCTCTCTTGCTGTACATGCATGGCTAGTACCATTGTGAGAATATGCAGCAGTTGCTTCTTACAGACAAAAGAAAAAAATATTAAGCCCAGCTGAAGGCTAGGGCTGATGGAGCACTGAAGAAGCCCCAGCCAGAAAAAGTAAGCTAGCTCTGCACTTTGGTCAAGCGACGCTCAGCACTGTGATTTTGATGAACAACACTAGTCTGCATAAAGACAGGTGACTTTTTAAATGGGGTTTTAATAAAGTCAGTATTGCTAAGGCTATCTATAAAAGTAATCTGCATAGGGTTTTAAACAAGTAAACTTAATGATGCCATTAGTGCTTCCGACATGAATGAGGCTGTTGCTGCAATACTGTGTCCGGCTCTGTTGTGGTGTTTGCATGTTAAAAGTGCATTGGCAAATTAATGTGGGATCAGAAGAGAGCTAGAAGAGTGATTCAAGGTCTGGGAATCGCATCTTGTTGCAAAAGACTAAAGAAATCCCATCTATTAATTTATCCAAGAGGAGGCTATGACTTGGTTTGATCACAGTCTTTAAGTGCCCTAAGTGTCTCTATGGGGAGATTTCTGATAGTCAAGATCTCTTTAATGTGGCAGACAAAGGCATAATGAGATCCTATGTTGGAAAATGAAGCTCTGTGAATTCTGAGCAGAAATAGGTACTTCTAAAAAAAAAAAAAAGTGAGGGGACATAACCACTGGAACAACTGAGGCAAGCAGTGGTTTTTCCTGTTACTTAAAAGTCTTCAGAGCAAGATTGGATGCCAGGTTAAAAGCTCAGGCAGAATTTATGGGTCTGATACAAGAACGTCTGGCTGAAATTCACTGGCCCATGATATGTGGCAGGTCAGACCAGCTGATCATAACAGCCCGTTCTTGGTTTAAAAAATCTATGAATTAGGTGTTTCCAGTCCCCTGAGCCAGATATTACTGGAGGTCTCAAAGGAATGCATTATAAGCTGTCATCATTTAATCGTAAGCCAGCAAGCAGGGGCATTGCCTTTTTCTTTTTTTTTATTAATAAACTTATTTTCCAAGAGCTTGTTAGACATGGAGTTAAGCAGCTGTTAACAAACATGACAACATTTTAGAAACAGTTCAAACAATTCTCCTTCTTCGGTTCATTCAGCTTTGTTTTGCAGCAGCCCAATTTCATTCATGCCACATCTACCAGTACTTCTCTAGATGAAATAGCAAATTCCAGCAAAATGAAAAATGCAACCTCCATACTTAGGGTGGGCTCCTTACACTGTGTCCTCTTTCATGTGCATCCCTTAGTCTCACAGATACATTGCAGGTTTTCTCTCAGCACCGTGTATAAGCAGAGCAGGGAAGAAATCCATCTATTTTCTGGTGCAGGCCCCTCAGATAGGTGGGAATCCATTGTCTGTCACGGCAGTGCTTGGCCTACAGAGCTCCTGGTTTGTCTGACTAAATGGCAGAGAATGAGAAAAAGGTATTAAGGAGAGATCTGGTATTCCTGAAATTATGCAAGCTATTAACCTCCTTGAGGTTTCATAAAATGGCCTCCAGCAAATGGCCAGAATGTTTTTCTTACAGAGGAGCAGTTTTCAAGACAGCATAAACTTTCTTAATATCCCTTCAAAGGAAAAAAAAAAAAAAAAAAGAGAGAGAAGCGAGAAAATAAGATAACAGAAAATCCCAGCCATGGCTCTTGGGAGTCTTGAAAATCATATCCACGGTTGTGCAGACATTCTAAACCTCTGATATATTCAGTGCCTCGTTAGCCTCAGTTATCAAAACTGAAACAAGAGGTGGTAAGGAGCGCAGCAGAAGATGGAGTTTAAAGTCGCTCGAGGACTGCCCTCTCATCGACGGGAGCCCTCAGCCGCCTCCCTCTGCCCGCGCTCCCAAGCCCCGCGGCGTTTGATACGCAGGCAGTGAGTCAGAGGGACGAGGCTCCGCGGCTCGGCCGGGGCGGGGGCCGCCGCCGCTGCCTCCCGGGGCGCGGGCGGGGAGGTCGGCGGGGAGCCGAGCAGCGGGGGGAAAGGTGAAGCCGGAGCCGAGCGGGGCACAAACCCATTAGTCGCACATAACTTGGGAAGACGCTTGGCCTCGCCATGACAACCGGCGGCCCGGGCTGCTCCCACGTCCCGCCGCCTCCCCCGGGAGCCCCTTTCCGTCCTCTTTCCCGGCGCTTGGGGAATGCGGGGCTGGAGAGACGAGCTCGGTGCGGGTAACAAAAGGGAATGAAAGGAGCTCTGTAGCTCACTTTACACGTCCGAGAGGCATTTTCATGCCCCGTAATGAGAAGGGATCATTCCGAGGAAGTTCAGATCAAAGGGGAGAGCGTCCCGGGCATTTACATAATTGCCGGATTTCGGAGCACGGGCTGCAACCTGGGCACCTAACTGGGGGCTGCTACTCGCTCGCCCAGGGGCTCCGGGGAGCTCAGGACAGAAGGGAGGTTGTAGACTGTGCTCCCGCGGGGACAGAAGAGAGGCCTGCCCCGGCAACGAGATACGGAGGTGACCGGGGGCCCAGTGGGGTGCTGGGGCACGGCTGCGGTGCCCGACGTCAGGAAACCCTCGGGGGTTCCGAAGGGTGCGAACCCCCCGGTGCGCGGCCAAGCGGTGCCCGAATAGCCGAGGGCTGCTGCCGTTGTGGAGGTAGTGCCGCTGGATATCGGCTCCCTGCTCCCATCCGGCGACATCTGCGGCGCCGAGCCAGCACGCTGCCTCCCCGGCGGCTGGCGGGTGGCTCCCGGCCCGGAGGCTCGCACTGCCACCAGCGAGCGGGGATAAAGGGATTAAACGGCACGCTCGTTCCGCAGGGCGGGGAGGGGGCACTTGGCCGGCTCCAGCCTCCCGCTCCCCCTGAACGCCTCCCCCGCCGCCTGCACCCCCGGCCCCGCGGCGCTGGCCCCGGCCGGCCCCGGCAGCGGGGAGGCACCGGGCGCGCCCGCGGTGGCTCATTGTTCCCGTAACCAACCGGGGTTGCTGCCGGCGCCCGCAGTGCTCGGGGCGACGGGGTTCGCCGCTGCTGCTACCGGGAAGGGGATGCCCGGGGACACCCTTTTCAGCCATTTTAAAACAGCAAAGCTGTTGGCGTCTCGCCGCGGGTGCCCCGCCCCCCCCCCCCCCCCACC
>WAAE01016335.1:272982-455192 GCA_013400495.1 Nicator chloris | reverse complement strand
CCCCTCCGCCGCCTCTTCCCTCCCCGCCCCCCCCGCCGGGTTGCCTTCGCGCGCCGGGGTTGCAGTTTATCCCTGGTGCAGTTCTTTGAATTGCTGTCACAAATAGGTGACTCAGAGTTAATTAGGAAGTATGCACCGGATCAATGGGCTGCACAGCTCATTAGTTATTCCCCAGCCTTTTGCAGCGTTGGACCTCCGGCTCCTCGCCCCGTATACCTCTTTAATACGCAACCTGGAGGGCTGGCAGGGACGAGGGAGTACTTCGGGTGAGAGGGGCCGGGTGCGAAGGGGCGTGATGAATGCGGGTATTGAAGCTTCCAGGTTGGGAGGTTGCATATGGACGAGTGACCGGGACCTCTATTGATCCCCCCTCGTCCCTCCCGCCCCCGCTATCAAACCTGCCGTCACGCACGGGCGTGGTGGGCCCTCGCCTGCCCCGAGATCGGAGGGACGAGCCCAGAATGTTACCAAAAACAAACAGACACACAAAAAAAAANAAAAAAAAAAAAAAAAAAAAAAAAAAAAAAAAAAAAAAAAAGTGTGTGTGTTTATTGGAGCGTACGTTGAGAGAGCAGACAAAATCTCATTTGTCAGGCATGAAGGTGGGCTGTGTGGAAGGCTATAAATACACCGGAGAGGATTGTATCGCGGTCACTTTCCTGTTCTTCGCCATTTCTAAGGTGAGTGGCGGAGGCTGAGGGACCGGGCAGGGGCTTCTCCTGGTATTGTTTGTCCGTCTGTGATAGATCGGTCTAGACAGCCGCTCAGGCTCCCTGTGAGCTCAGGAACCGGAGTCTGAAAGGGAGAGTGGGGGAGACGAAGAGGAAAAGGTCACCGCAATATTTTTTTCTTTTTTTTTTTCTCCCTCTTTTCTTCCTTCCTTTTTTTTTTTTTTTGGCGGTGATGGTTGTTAACCCTTCACGCCAGAGGGGATCGGCTCTGGCTATCCCGGCCTGGAAAGATGCGGCAGCACAGCAGCGATCGCAGGGATGATGTCGGAGCCGGGGGGATGGGGTAGCGCGCCTCCGGGCCCCGGCGCTGCCCCGTCTATCTAATGGCTTTATACGAGATGTTTCCCACAACAGGAAAAGAGTTCACGAGGCGAGTGCCAGATGATTTCGTTCCCAGGAGTTTCCTCTCTGGAAACTCCGAGGAGCGGTTGAAGCCGGGCTCGGGCAGCCGCAGGGCTTGGGCAGCCACCGCAGCCCCTCGGGCTTGGGGGCGTCGGGGCGTCCCCAAGGCTCTCCGCCCCTCGCGGCCCTGCCGTGCCCGCCCTCTTCCCGCGGGCCGCACTGGAAATCCCGACATGGAGGTTCCCGGTCCCGCGGGGAGAGCGAGTTTCCGTGGCTGCCTTCAGGTTCCGTCAACTTCTCCCCCAGCAGCTCGGCGCCCTTCGTCCCATGGGGCCACATCTGTGCTCACAGCGTGGGGCAGCACTTGGCTCGTGTCTGTGCAGGCAGGAGCCCGGCGTACCTGCCTCGGGGTGTTTGGAAGCCCACGGTAGCAGACAGACCTCGGGGAATGCAAGGGCAGGTGGAGAGCGGGGTCTGCGTTGCGGCTCGGGTGGGTCGAGGGTTGTTTGCAGCTCCTCAGTGCGTGTGTACTTCCTTTTGTGCTTGAGACGTCCTCGGTGGATGAGATGCGATCCTGGCGTGCAAGCCTGGGCGGTACAGATTAAAAGCAGTTAAGGCTTTAGAGCGATAGATAAAAGCTGGTTTTGTTGGATTCGCCTGCAGCGCAGACCATTCCCATCCCTCTTTGTCTGAGCCCTGGTTCCGGGCGCTACAGCCTTATTGGAAATGCTCCCGAGCAGTCCACGCAGCCAGGGCAGCAGGCAGCTCCGCGCTTATTTACACGTCACATCTAAATACATCTCTAATTAGATAGAAGCAGCGCCGGAAATGGCAGATTTGTTGCATATCTAATAGAGACCAGTGCAAACAGACTCAGCAGGGTTTCCCTCTCTTCTCCCCCCACAAAAAAAACCCCTCACGATCAAGACCAAGCCAGTAATCGGAGAGTGAACAGAAATTACTTTTACTATTTGAGTGCATTATGAGCCACATTGGCGAATGTCTCTAATATTTAAAGCAATACTTGGTATGTGTGAGCTGAATGCCCAAATATGGACTGGGTCTTGAAACAATACTGGTGCCTTGGCTTTATTCCTGTGCTGGTGGACAATCCAGGCTCCGTGTCACACACTGTATCTGCCTTTACCAGAATGTGCCAAGAGCTGCAGCTTCTCAGGCAGTTCAAAATTGTCATCCCTCTTCCCTCCTCTTCCTCCACCCCATGATAATTCACTTTTTTGAAGACTGGTGAGGAAGCCAAGGTCCCCTGACAGTGACTGAGCTGCAGGGGGTCCTGTACAGTCCATGCAAGCAAACTTTCTGGATCTGTGCAGCTGTGAGAGTGCACAAAGTTGTTGACATGTTTTCATGTCTCTGTTGGTGGAGAAAATGGACCCAGGTCACCACAGCCTAGAATAATGAGTGCTGCACATACCAACGTAGTTTTGGCAATGTGTGGCTGTCGTTTACAAGGTCTCTCAACTCTGACCGATGAGTGGCCCCTGCAAAGACAGGCAAAGGGCCTGCTGCAGTTGAGGTCGTAGCTAAGCAGCCACGTTGCCCTCAGACTAAGTACGGCTTGGAATAAATCGGTGCTTAGCGTGGAGGACAAGTGATCTCCGATTTCTGCATGTCTTGACAGAGGTCTGTGCTTTTGCTGGGACCCTGCAGCATAGTTGGGTTGCACAGTTCATGTGTGATGCGCTGTCTTTCCCCTGAACACTGCAATACATCATATTTTAGTGTGGGCTTAGAACAGCATGAAGCCGAGTGTAATACTTCCTCCTTAGGCTGGTGTTGTTTTAGAAATAATTGATGGCCAGAGCGGGCCTGCTCCCCTCTTTCTTGGTTTTGTAATAACCTGAATAGTGGCATGGAGGGCCGGACTTACCCCTTTCAAATACGCCAAGCAGCGCTCGCTGGCTGCATCGCGTGTGCGTGCCGGAGGGAACGCGGAGGCCCGAGCTGCAGGCAGGGGGAGTTCCCCTGGCTGTGAGCAGATCCCGTTAATCCTCTGGCCTTTCAGGGAACCGGCTTACAGCAGCCGCTGCTCCGGAGCGACCTTTCCCTCCGACCTGACCCGCTCAGGTCCCCGGGCTGCAGAGGGCAGGGAGGTCTCTGCCAGGAGGATGCATCCTTCGTCGGGTTTCTCCAGAGCAGAGTGCCAGCGCTCCTTTGAATGGCTGAGCAGATGAGGTGGGGACGGAAAGGAGGAGGCCAAGAACTCCTTGCAAATGTGGCTTCAGGAAAGTTCTGCTGCTTTCCAGCAGGGAATTCATTTTTCCTTGTTTGCTGGATAGCAGTTCTCGGCTGAGGGGAGATTTTTTCCCCTCCCCTCTTCCACTGATGGAAAAGTTAGTGAGAGCACGCCTCTGTACCTGCCTGCCTGTTTTCCAAAACTGTTGTTTGAATTATTTGGACTCTTCTTTCACTCTTTGCACCCCAAAACTACCTCATGAGCTGATAAATTCGGTGCCATGTGATTAGACATGCAAGGAAGTCCGCTTGGAGAAGATCCTGACAGCATGAAATATAATTTGTGATCTGAAAGACAGTTTCCAGTATAATCTCATTATGCACCACAGACTCCCGGTGTTATTTTGTAGAAGGCGGACAATGATCAATTTACATTGACCTAGGGCTGGGTGAGCTTTTAGATGGTAATTGCCATATTGATTTGCATGCAAAAAGAAGACCTGCTAAAATTAAAGACCGGAAGCTAAATTAAACTAAATTTATTGTCTAGGTGCAAACTAAAAGACTTGTTAAAGTCTAGGGTAGACTTGGAAAGCTATGAAATTGAGAGAAACATGATTCTCATCCTGATAACTCCGTAAAATGAATCTACATGATGGGACAAGGGGCTGCAAAGCGCCCATTGTGAGTGGAGGCACACAAGCCAAGGCTGTTCAGTGTAAGCCCTGACTCCCTAAACAATCAGAGAATAAAATATCTCCTCTGTCCAATGAAAATCTCAGTCTGAATGTTGGGATTGTCGTGCTAAGGAAAACAAAGCTTTATTTGGATAAGACAATTAAAGTGGAAAGCGCAGAATCCACCAGCCACACTGGGAACAGCTCGGATAAAGAGCCGAGTGTGTTCAGTAGAGCACAGGGGAAAGGGGAGGCTCTGGGCTGTGCTGCACGGCCGAGCCTGCATCAGGAAAACCTGTCATTGTGCTTCGTCTGCTGGCTTCTCAGCCAGGAGGGCTGAGAGTGCTCCCAGCCTTGGTGCTCTCCTTTCGGTGGCTCCTGCTGCCCTTGGAGTAATCTCCCACATCCAGGAGCTGCAGCGGCTTCGTGCTGTGGTGGGCTCCTTCCCCATGCACCTCTAGACAACCCACGGTGGGTTGCAGTCTGCCAGCTCATTCTTTCTCAGAGTGTGGTTTGCTTTTTGTTTTCAGCTGGAGCAGCTCTTGGTCTTACCCTGATACCTCACCTGGGGGCCTCGTATGCCTTTCAGTATTTGCATATTACAAAATATTTGGGCCTGTGTCCTCAGTTGTAAAAGTGAGAATTCCACCTTCACAGGAGTCTTGGAGTAGTTGGTACTTGGCACACTTGATAGCAGAGAGAAGTACACCTGTACTTGCACAGAGAGCAGACTCCATGCTCAGGGCAGCCTGATGAGTGTCCTTGTCCCTGTGTGGACAGGTGCTGTGGCGCTGCCTGTCCCTCACCCACTGCTGTGTTTCCTCTGTGTTCCCCTGGGGTGGGTTGGCATTGCATCTGGGAGTCTCCTGGAGGGGTGAGAGAGCTTTGCAGGTCTGGTTTAGTCATGGTTTGAGTATGGCATTTGTGTATGGTGACAGGTAGGGACAGAGAAGTGAAATCAAAGCCGGGGGGGCGTATTCTCAGCTCTCCTTGAAATTCACAGAGAACTTGTTAATGGCACAAGAAGGGATGGGCTGAGCTCCTCTTTCTAAGTGTAAATTCCCTTGCTGAGCCAAACTTTCTCCATGTGAAAGCTCCCGGCTATGGAGAGATCCTACAGGGATCTCTGATCCTCGGGCAATCCCCTTTGCTCCCACGCCCTGGTGTGCTGGGTTGTGCTTTAAGCTTCTCCAACTTCCCCACAGCGGTAGCAGGCTGCGCTGGGTGTTGAGTAAAGCCCTTCCCACAGGCTGCAGTCCCCCAGGCTCACCTTGCTCTGGCCTGGTGGTGCTCCCCGTGCAGTGTTTTCCTTTCCTCCCGTTTCAGTAGTCAAGCACAAAGTGGATTAGCAAAGCCCCGTGCAGAATTAAGCAGCCCGGTGTGAAGTTCTGTGGAGCTCTGAGGACTGGCCTGCCCTCCCCTGCAGGCCTCCTGTGCTTTGCCGTGCCAGGGCAGCCCAGGACCAGTGGGCAGGGGTGGATGCTTCGCGGGGTCTCCACGCCTCAGTGGGCGAGGAGAGAAATACCTCTGGCTAAAGTTGGGAGCAGCAGGGGAAGCTGGAACAGTACTTGCAAGCAGGAAGTGATCTCCCAGGGTAAACGTTTTAATGGAAGTGTAACCTGGCATTGCACAAAACCCCAACCCAGGGCGCTGCTGCCAGCTGGGGAGGATGCAGGGCTCAGGGAGACAGCGTGGGAGGCTGTGCCGTGCAGTGCCAGGGGCGCCCACAGCGGAGCCGTGTGTGCAGAGCTGGAGGTGGCTGTGGTGCGGCCTGCCCTGAGCAGGTGGCTGAAGGTTGTCTTATTTTAGCTGCAGAAATATCTCTCTAGATCCATTACTGCAAGATCTCGTTTGCAATAAACTATATTGGCTCCCCTCTTTATACAAATTGCTGGTATGAAAGAAAACCCAGCCTATATGCATGGAGGCAGGCATGAGCTAGTGAGATCAGGTTTCCTACTGAGCTCCCAGAGGAGAAGTCAGCATTTGATTGAAGCTACACTTGGTTCTTGGTTCCCAGGGGACAGCAGCCCTGAAACACGAGAGCCCTCCCTCCTTTTTTCCCCCCTTCTCTCTCTTCTTCCTCTAAAAGCCTTTGTGCTGAAAGAGCCTCAGTAGGCACGAATCGCCTGTCTCTCACAAGACTGTGTTGCAGCCTTTGCTGACATTGTTCTGTTAGCAGTGGTTTTTACCAGGCCAGCAGATTTCTAGCTACGTATAGGCAATGAATAGTCGATGATACTGACCTGCGAATATGTACTGGTGTCTTGAGTGGTGAATCTGATTTGGAAGTTGATTGGAGACTTACCACATTAGTGTGAAGCACCATACCTGCCGGGGTAGTACTGCCCTTCGGCAGGAGTTAGGCCAAGATGGAGATGTGCTTTCAATAAAGTCAGCTATTTTTCCTTACTGGTGCCGGCACCCAAACTGCATATAGGTACATAGAAAGTGTTATTCCAGCTCCTGTGGCCTCAAGAGTTTGTGCGGGACATACATTTCAGAGAAAGTTGCCGTGTCTCGGTTTTCCCTTAAAAGATGCACAATTTGGGAAATGCCAAGGGTCAGAATGGGCAAGGAAAGGTTTCCTCGAACAGATTTATTTTCCCCATCTTTCTGTAAAGTAAATTCCACGTCTCCTCCAACTTTTCTGCTGATGTAAAAATAAGTAAAGGCAGGGGAAGGAGGTAGGAGGATTTACACTCAAATTCCAGCTCTGCCCAGCAAAAGGCCCTCAGAGTGTGTGCAGCACACTCCTTTGCTTCCAGGTGGTTGTATCATGAACGAAGCTGGAGTCGTGCTTTAGGTTATTGGCATTTTTCTTTTCTTGTTATTTTTTTTCCTCCTTACGGTGGGAGGGAGAAGGTAGAAGCGTGTCTCTTGTCGCCCGGCTGAGCGGAGGGGCCGGGGCCGGCGCGGGTTGCGGGGTCACCGCCCCGGGCAGGGGTGGCGGAGGGGCCCCTCGGCGGGAGGTTCGCTGCGACAGCAGGCCGGACGCTGCCGGCGGCGGCTCGGTGCGAGGCGGACGGGCAGGGATCGGGGAAAGCCCGGCTTTCCCGGGGAAGGGCTGCTCGGAGGCGCGCCGCGGGGGCGAGCTCGCCGTGTGCCGCGGGGCGCTGCGCAGCTGCAGGCGCGGCTTTCCCCGCTACAGCGGGGTTCCCCCTCGCCTTTCCCAAAAGCCAAACCGAGAGCGGAGCTCAACTTGTGATTGTGCAGGCGTTTCGTCGGGCGTGAGTGCTGACTGGAAACCCCTCTGTGCTGTGGGGGAGAGCCCCGCGGCGCCCGGCACCCGCCGACATCGGGTTGGCGGAGCAGCACCCCCCGGCCCGGCCCGCAGAACCCCCGGGGCAGCGCAGCTCCGCCTGGCCAACCTCCGGGAACAAGCACGTTTCTGGCCCGGGGCGGGGGAGGTGGGCAGAGGGTGTTCCTTGTTTCGAGTAAACCAGCTGCAGTAGTTGATGGTAAAGCAATGAACGCAGACACAATGCTGCTGTTGTTGGTTTGATCTCTAACTGGGGATTGTTAGTCTGGATTTAACTCTGTGGCACGGGGGAGCGGGGGTTNCGGCGGGGCGCCCAGCCGCGCGCCCCTGCCGCCCGCCGCGACGCTTAAGTAAACGCCGCTGGCCAGGGAGAAGCGTTCCGCCCCCTCCCCCCCGGCCCCTCTTTCCGCCTCCGCTTGATTTACAAGCGCAGGGAGGCAGCTGGAGGAGCGGCCGGCTCCGTGCCCGGCCCCGGCGCTGGGAAACCCCTCCCGGCGGCAGGTTTGCGCTGGCCCCGGTGACTTTGCGGGAGCGGCGGGGGGGGGGGTCCGGCCGGCCCCCGGGAGGAGGGGGGAGAGCCCCGCCCGNGGCCAACCTCCGGGAACAAGCACGTTTCTGGCCCGGGGCGGGGGAGGTGGGCAGAGGGTGTTCCTTGTTTCGAGTAAACCAGCTGCAGTAGTTGATGGTAAAGCAATGAACGCAGACACAATGCTGCTGTTGTTGGTTTGATCTCTAACTGGGGATTGTTAGTCTGGATTTAACTCTGTGGCACGGGGGAGCGGGGGTTGGGGGGGAGGCGAAGGCTGTTTACAGCCAGTGCAAATAATGTGACAGCTGTTGGAGCGCGAAAAGCCCGCGCCTCGCTGGCACTCGCACACAAAAGCTCTCGCTGCGGCCGGACTGGCCCCGGNCCCGGCGCTGGGAAACCCCTCCCGGCGGCAGGTTTGCGCTGGCCCCGGTGACTTTGCGGGAGCGGCGGGTGAGGTGTTCCGGCAGTCCCGCGGAAGGAGAGGGCAGAGCCCGGCTGCGGGCCTCGGCCAGCCTGGGGCGCGGCACGGTGCGGTGGCTGGCAGCGCGTTTCCCTCACAAACACGTGTTTGGCAGAGAAGTTATCGCTTGAGATGGCAGCGTACGACCCCTAATAACCTGGACGTGCAGGGATCCCTGGAGTAGGTCTTCAGTGAACAACTCCTTGGGCATAAATTTCCCGAGTGGCTGTTTTCTGCTCAATGTGTCTGCATCTAAGCCCCTCGGTTTGTCTTCTGAGCATAGGATATAAAATGCTGTCTGTTCTTGAAGTTTGCTCCAGTACCCAGAGTGATCTCCTAGCCCTTTCAGAAGAGCCTCTGGAAAGTCGAGGAAACTTGGAGAACTGGGTTCCGGCCTATATTTGTACCTGACATAATTTTGCAACCTACGAGAACCGCTGTGTTTTATATAGTACGTGACCTCCACGTACTGTAGTCTTTTTGACGAGGCGGCTCTGGGGTGGAATGCAGGTAAGAAGGGGAGATGCTTCTTTCCTCCCTCACCCCCCTTTTAGTCGTTTTGGTCGATGGGTTGTCTTTATCTATTTCTCTCCAGTCAATATATTACTTTTTTTTTCTGTTTCGGCCTTGACTGTCCCCTTGGTCCTTTATGGATTACACTATGCTATTAGTGGCACAAGTACACCAGTAGTCATTCAACAATTTTAGCATCAATTCCTATAAACTGGTGTTTTATGTGACATGTGCCATTTTTTCTGCAAGAATACTGCTTGCGAAACTAGTTTCGCCTTGGAGCAAAGGCGGAAAGATAAACAAGCCTGCATAGCCAAAACACTTGCATAGCCAAAACACGGGCAATCGCTGCCTCCTTCCAAATCTTTTAAAGTCACGGAGCAATATTTTCAGGATTATGCTGCTGCCTCTGAGGAGGGAATGTCGGCGGCGTTAAAAAAAAAAAAGCTAATGCAAATTAGAGAAAAATAATTTTCTTTCAGCGATATGCAATGTATTAGTCACTTGTTATCATGCTTAGAGGCAGACCTCATTTGCGCGTCTGCCAACTCGTTCACATCTGCTCAGAGCTGTTCAGGGCATTTTAACCTTGGCGGTGTCGTGTCGTAGTCCCACGGATCAAGAACGAGTAATTAAAGCTCTAAGCAGCAGCAAAAAATTCATAGCCGCCCATCTGCATCGCAGTTGATTCGCTGCTTTGTTTCGGTGCGGAGCGTCGGGATGGGAAGGCTGGGCCGGTGGCGGCCTCCACGCTGCCTCCTCTCCGCCGGGGCACCGCCGCTACCGGCAACTTTATGTCCTTTTAATTTCCCTTTTCTGTCTTTTTTTTTTNTTTTTTTTTTTTTTTTTTTTTTTTTTTTTTTTTTTTTTTTTTTTTTTTCTTTTTTTTTGGTTTTTTTTTTTTTTTTTTTTTTTTTTTTCCCCCCCCCTCGGTATCTTCCGCACGCCGAGTCGAGCAGTGTTTGGCGCTCGCTGTGCCCACGCTGGACAGGCGTTTCCTCTAAAGGTGTGGAGAAGGTGGTGGATGTGAGGTCGGGACACGTTGCAGAGACGTTTAGTCGAGGTGCTTGTAATGCAGCTTTCGTAACTGAGGGCTCGCCAGCGCTTTCCAGAAGTGCTCGGGAAAGCGTTTCCCATTAAGGAGAAACGTTAGCGCCATAAACCCGACATAAACTTTGGGGCGAGGCTAATCTTTAGGTATTGTTCAGCAGAAACCAGGCTGTTTATTTGTTTGTTGTTGGGAGGAGGAGGAGGGAATTAAAAAAAAAGAAAAAGCCCCCAACTTCTCAAGCACTTTTTCTTGCATGCGGTCGCCGAAGGTCCCCGGCCCTGGCCTTGCGGAGGCTGTGCAGACAAAGCCCTGCGGGAAGCGAGAGCCTTCCATGCTGGCCGCGCTAGGTAAAACGAGAGACGGAGGCATCTAAGTTTAATATTTGCCTGTTGTGCGCGGCCATTTGCTGCATGAGGCGCGGAGCCTTGCCCCGGCGGGGCTGCGGGGCTGGCGCTGGGGAACGGAGTGGGGGGGTTGGGGGAGCGGAGGGAGCCGCTCCCCATCCATCAGCCTCGCGAAGCTGTTGCTCCGTAAATGAGGGAACCACAGGCCCTGTCAGCCGCAGTTATGCAAAATGAAGTCGTCCGTGATCAATATCTCCCAACGTCCCCGACGGATGCGGGGGGGGGGGGGGGCCGCCCCCGCCCAGCGTGCCGCGGCGGCTCCGCGCCGGGGAGCGGTGTGCCGGGGTGGCCGGAGGGAAACCAAGGGCGTACGGCCCATTAATCACTCCACGCCCCCCGGGAGACCGGCGGGAGCTGGGGGAAGGAAACGGGGGCCGTGCTCCGGTATTTCTGCAAGGATAACGTTGCGGAAGTGAGCGCAGGCCTTCGCCCAACTCTCGCAGGAGCACTGGGACTTTTGTATTCAGTGAGGCGGGGGGGTCCTCCCCACCCTACCTCCTAAGTTTCCCGAGCTCTTGGGGGCAGGGGAGGGGTCGCCGGAGCCCGGCTGATGGCGAGCCCGTGGCGCTGCGCTCTCCCAGCCTCCCGCGGACGAACAATGGGGGACGAGCGGGGGAAGGGGCTGGCTTGGTGATATTCCCCCCCCCCCCCCCCCGTTTTTCCTTTTCTATTCCTCTCCTGGAAAGCAAAAGCCATACGGAATAAAGGCAACAATGAAGGGTTCCTGGGATGCCGAATGCGTGGCGGGTTAATGGGCTGGGGGCGCGCAGGCCTGCGCTTTTCCTTCCCCGCGCCGGGAATGCGGCCTTAAATTACCTGAAATGCACATTTCTGCCTGGCCCGCGGAGCGTGGGTGTGTGTGCTTGCGTGTGTGTGTCCCTCTCTCCCACTGCTGCCGCTGGTCCGCCTGCGCAGCCCGGGTTCGGCTGCTGCCTGTTGTCTCTGGCAGCGGCAGCGGAAACCTCGCTCCCGTGCGCGCGCGTGTGTCTGAGTGTGTGTGTGAGTGCGTGTGTCTAAAATGGCGCGGACGGCCTGGGTAGGGAGATGCCGCGGGTGGGCGACGGGAGGCAGCCCGGGCTCTCTCCGGGGGGCCCCGTCTGCGCGGAGGCCCGGGGGTTCCTGCGGCTGAGCCGGTTCGTGGCTCCCTCCTCCGCCACCGCCTCCTCCAGTAGCCTTGTTTCGCGGAGCGGTGGCAGGAATCCCCCCGGCCCCCCCGGAGCGCGCTTCCCGCCCGGCCCCACCGCGGCGTGCGCCTGGGGGACAGAGGCATCGCCCGCGCCGCGGGAGCGACAGGGGGCCTCGGGGGCGGGCGCCGTAGCGGCGGTGCGAGGCTTGCCTGTGCGGCGGACGGGGTCGGTGTTTCCCGCGAATCTCTGGGAAATCCTTCACGCAGGGATGCCTCAAAGTTGGGTACCAGCCGCCTCACCTCCCCCCGCTGTGTGTGGGAGCCTTTCCAGCCTCTCTGATGCACCCCCACGATGTGCACGCTCCGGAGGGACGGGGGAGGGGGAACGTGAGTGTCCCCGCCGTGCGAATGTCCCGTAACCTTCAGGTATGGGCATCGCGGAGTGCGGAGGCAGCCTTTGGCCGCCCGAAGCAGCCTTGGCCTCGAGGAGCGTGTGCATTGGGGTCCGAGTCTTCCCCCGGGGCTCCGCGGCAGGCAGTGCCTTATGGGCTCCAGGGGAAGGCAGCCAGGGTTATTTGAAGGATCGCCAGCCATTTTAACTTTCCCTCATTGGCCTCCTCCCCCGCCCCCTTCCCCAGTCCCTCGGTTTATCATTAATTGAAAACTTTTTTTTTCCTCCCCCTTTTTTGGCTGCCGCCGGCAGCTGAGAGCGATGCAATGATTCGCCTCGCAGCATATGGGAAAGGGGAACGCGCCGCTGCCGCTACGGCGCAGCGCCTGTCTGTGCAGGGTCCAAGGCGTGACAGGCGGCGCGGGGGGGCGCGGGGGCCGCCGCTCCCTCGAGCCGCCTGTCCCAGGGGGGCCGACCCAGCCGGAGCCCCGCTGCACCGGGGGCGTCTCTGTGGGGCCGGAGCCGGGCGCAGAGCGGCGGGTGGCCCGGAGCGGCGGTGCCCGGGCCGGGGGGATGCCCCGCTGGAGCTGGTGCGGGCGTTGGCGCTGGCTCGGCGGCCCCGGGTGCCCCCGGTCGGCTCCACCGCGCCGTGTTTACACGGCAGAAAGTCCCGGTCGCTGTTCGACACGTGACGGTGTGGGAGCCGCGGGAGGGGGGAACACGGAGGACACGGGAACGATGGGGGTGGCTGCGGCAAGAGCCTTAAAATAGTCGCCGACCCCCTTGTGCTGCCTGCACGCTGCCTAAACCGAGATGCACTACTGTCGTGCATGACTCAATATGTATTTTAAATCGGTTTAGCGATCTCGCTGGCGCATTGTGCTTAGCTTTATAGTTAAATGAAATGCCACACGTCCCGGGTAAAGGTCAAACTTCTTCTCTAATCCGCGGATCCGTGCGGCGGCTACTTAGTCTGCAGCTTCCTCCTCTGGTTTACAAAACGTGTCACTAGCGGTGATGTCGTGTGGAGATTGCAGAAAATCACCCACAGTATATTTTACTTTTTTATACATATATATATAAAACGCAGCCAACCCTGTTCTTTTAACACTTGTCTAATATTAGATCGCTGGCTGCTGCCAGAGCTTTATACGGCGCATTGTAAGCGGTGCAGCAGTACGGTGTCGCTGAAGTCTCCTTTCTAGCCGTGGCACAGGTCGTTGTTCCTATAAGTCGTAAATCTGTAAGTCGAAGGTACAAGATAAACGACGTACCTAAACACATTCATAAGCTTCAGCCCGTATTTAAGCTTATAAATACCGTGCGAGCGCTGCCCTTTAAATCAAGGTCCAGATGAACGGGGCTGAGGGCTAATCGAAGTAGATCGCCACGAGTTCCCGATTGCTTTTCATTTCTTTCTCAGGGATTTTCACAAATCTAGAAATGATCCTTCCAGTGGCCTGGAACCGGGCGGCGAGGGGGCGGGGGAAGCGGGGGGCGGGGGGGTGATGTGGGGGAGGGATCAGAGGGCGGTAATTTATTGCATCGCTTTTAATATCCGAAAGGCTTGGTTGTTTGCCGAAGCTCCCGGCGCTCCGTCGGTGCCATCGGCTCTCGCAGAGGTTTTTTTTTATACCCCGCGTAGCCCTCCCCGCCGGCTGCCGCTGCGCTGCCGCTGCCGGCTCCGTGCCTTGTGCAGTGGAAACTGGCAGGCTGCCAGGCGGAGCTCGGAGGTGGAAAAGAGTAAAGGCGCCAAAAGGGAACTCGTGCGCCGCTGCAATTCTCCTCCCGACCCGCTTCCTGGCTCGCTGCAGCCGCCGGCCCCGCCGGGCTTCCTCCAGGCCACCCCCCGCTCCCCCCCACGCCCCTCGCTGAGACTTTCACCTCGCAAGCTCGTCGCCAGGCACCCTGGGGCCATGGGGGTGGAGAGGGAAGCGGGGGGAAGAAGAGGCTGCCCTGTCCCGGGTGGCGATGCCATCCCCTCCACTTTCCCCCGGAGGCACGGAGAAATGGAGTCTTCCTCCTCCTCCTTCTCCCCCTCCCCGCGGGCATCGGGTTTTTCTCGTTTCCACGCCAGGAGCGTGTTAACAAAACTTTGCTGCTGCTGGCGTCAATGGCTGCCAAAAGTCTGTTGACGTTGCGAGGGAGACCCAAACGTTTCCCTTTCTAATCAGCTGCCCGAGCAGTGCGGTGTGTGCCTGTGCCTGCCTCTGCGGCGTGGGGCCGGTGGGGCTCGGGCAGCGCGGGAGGTGGGTGGGTGTTCCCGGCACGGCTAGGCTCGGCTCGGCTCGGCTCCGCTCCGCACGCCGGGGCCCCGCTCGGCAGCACGCCGGAGGCAGGTTAGTGCTTGCAGGCGCTTTTCACAACTGGTTTCACACGGCGGCATCGCTGCGGAACCGCGTGTGCATTGCGCGTCTCACTCTCTTCCTCCCCCCTTCCCGCGCCTTCCCTCCCTCCTCCGTGCATCACCGTCTATATTTAGCCGCAAATGGCTTTATCGGCCAGACACCTCCCGGAGGAAATGCCGTGCGCGCTCTGGCTGCCGAGCCCTGCTCCGCGCCCCGCCGCGCAGCGCAGCGGGGGCGGCTGGGGGGCTGCGGCGCCCTGGGGCGTGCTGACGGTGGCACGGTGGGTGACAGGAGGAGGGAGGGAGAGACGTGTCCTCGGTTTCCTCCGTGCGCTGGGGCGCTCAGCCCGCCGTCGGGGTTGCATAACGGGACGGGCTGTACCCACCCCCGCGGAAGCTGGTTATAAATAGGTGCGGTGCCCCCCACGCCCCCTCCATTGTTCCCCCCCGCCACGTCCTGGCAGTGCAGAGCGCTTGTGGCGCTGCCGTCGTTCGGCCGAGCCTCTGTGAGACGGTATCCCGACAGGCAGCTGCTTGTGGGGAGAGAGAGGAGGGGAACGGACAGGGTGTGCGAAGAGTTAAAAGTCTGCTGCTTGTTGCAATGAAATTATGGCTGGCAGTGGCGCCGCTACTCGTTCAGCAGACCTCCACTTTTAAACAGTTCACGAGAAGTTCAGGGCAGCGATGATTATAACTGCACACAAGCGCTCACCCGGGGCGTGCAGTGACAAGGGGTGGCTTTGGGGAAGGGGCTGGCAGCCGTCGGGGGCGCGGGCTCTGACCTGCCTGGTGGCCCCGGGATGTCCCACCATGTCCCTGTGACTGGGTGGGTTTTGCCCTTGCTCGGGTGATGGTGGTTGTGGGACATGGGGCCTCCAGATTACCCGCTTTTAGCTGGGGAAGCTCTCACTCCCCTCATGCAACTTCAGCATTTCTCTATCTGCACGTGTCAGGGGATTGATGGGCTCTAGTTCAGGCACCTCGCCTTATCTTAATGATACATTTCCACCGAGGAAACCAGGCGGGCGCAGGCAGCTCCTCTGAGGAGCCGTGGCCCCAAAGGGAAGCGGGGCAAGGAGAGCGGGACTGTGTTGTCGAGGCCCTTCTCCGGGCCAGTGTCTGTCCCTTACAGATGAGGCAGCGCACGGGGTGGCTACTAACCTTACGTAAAACCCTAAATCACTCTCTCCATGCTGCTGCTGCCTCTATTGAAAACATTACGAGCGGCGCATCTGGAAATCAGTAAATCTGTCCAGAAAGCGTCTTTCCAGTGAAATAACTCCTTCTGAATGATAGCGCGGTAACTAACGTCCGTGGATTTTTGTTTCCTCGCGGCGATTTGTGCGGACTTCATTAGGAAAAGCTAACCGTTGTGCAGAAAGGAGGGTCAGTGCGCTGTTTCATTAATATACATTTGTTCCAGACGTGGAGTTTTGCACAAAAGGCCTCTCTGAGGGGAGAAAAAAGTGTTGGGGAACAAGGCTTTCCTGCCGTTTCAGTTCTTAAACCTCTCTGAACGTGTATGAAGTATTGTGTTAAAGGCCCAATCTGGGCTTCTTCCCTATTAAATGCCAAAGTGATAATTTGCATATTTTGTAGCCTGACAAAGGAAATGAGTTTGCTGGGGAAGCATGGATGCTTTGGGAGACGTTAGGCATTAAACTCCCAGTGGTCAATCGCCCGTTACTGGCTTGTGTGTGTGTAAAAGGAGTATCATGCCTCCTGCTTAAAGGCTTCTATTTTTGTGAGAGAGGAAGAGCTGAGGGATATCCTGTGCATTAAAGGCTCCCCCTACTTATTAACCCAGCATTTAGCAGCAGGATGCAGGCTGAAGCTCAGTCAAAAGAAACGACTCAACCTCCGAAGAGCAATTAAAATCTTGCACTGGAATAAATCATGCACCGCGATAATCCTGTTAATAAAACGCAGCTTGTCCTGACACTTCGCTCATGCAGCAAACTAGAATTTAATGCGAGCGGAAGTGGCATTAGGCAAGGTAGAGGGGAGGAAAAGCCTTTGCCTCTCTGCTGCTGGACGCGAAAATGTGGTTACCTTTCACCTGCCTCTCTGGCTGCACACGGCGCCGATCCTCTTGGACTGCTAATACTTCTCCAGTGAGCCCGCTAATGATTTCTTTCCCTGGAGTGAGCAGGCATCATTGAATTACTGAAAGCACTTGCAGCAGCAGCAGCAGCAGCAACAGCAGCAGCAGCAGCAGCTCCGATGCAGAAGCCACCAGGGTTCCTCACTTAATCAAATCAAGGGGTGGGGAGCTCGCCAACCCACTTACTATTTTTAACCCCTTTCTCCAAGTTATTCGTGTGCAGATGCTAAAAGGAAAGTTTTTATTTAGATGCCTTCTGTAGCAGTGTCTCTTCAGTTTTAAGTCCTCGTGTAGAAACCTTATCAGCAATCAGCGTAGCTAATACACACCGGTATGTGGTTGTGCTTACCATGTTCTCCTGCTCCTGTGTGTTCCTAATGCAGGGCTTTTGTGAGTGCCTGTGGGTTGTTTGAATGTTCCCCCAGTCTCACAGGGCCTTCCTCCTTGGTTCAGTTTATGTGAGATGAAGATTTGGGGACAGGTGTGTACTTGGCTGGCTGAGTCATTTCTTGTGGAAATGACATGCTGTGGAGAAACTTTTATTTGTCGATAGTCTGGAATGATTCTTAATTTTCTGGATGTGCACTGGGGAAAAGATCCATCTCCTCTGACCTATAAATGCCCTCAATTTGCTCCTTTATTGCCGGGTATCTCCCTTAGCGGTTAACGTAGGCAGCTCACTCCCCGCACCAATCCTGCATTCATTATTAATTACCCGGAGGGAGGCTGGCTGCTCCACTGTGATGTTTGCACTTCCTCCTAGACAAATCTGCTCAACTTTTTTTTCTTTTCCTTTTTTTCTTCTTATTTTCTTTTTTTTTCTAATAGAATATAAAACCGTGAAGAAAAGCGTAGATTTTTAAGACGACGTCATGCTTTCTGCAACTCCCCTGTATGGCAACGTTCATAGCTGGATGAGCAATGAAAGGGTCCGCATGTGTGGAATTAATGAGGACAGGTAAATATTTAAGCTTCTGGCAAGTTAAACCACACTGTAATTCTGCAGAGCGAGGTCTCGGAGTTTGCTCGCTTTCCTAATACTGGAGCAGAAAGCTGCCACCTTGCATCGAGATCAGCCCAGCTTGGAGGGAGGGCAAAGGGAGAGAGTTAAGACGTGCCTGAGAGCAGTAGAGCAGATGCTGATTTACTATGGAACAGGCAACCTGGGTCAGTGAGGTGGGGACGCCCCCAAAGCAGCCTTTGAATGTGCTTTTACAATTAATCTGTTATTTTGCATTTGAAGGGGAATTAAACCAAATAGTGCACGTTTTCTTGTGGTGACTCTCTGCGGCAGAGGGGCTCGTGCCTGCAACTTTGTGTTCCCTGCCTTTGGACCAGCAGCTTGTTATGTGAAAAGCTGAAAAAATTCAGCATTTTTCCTGCTGAACATAATTTAGTTGATGATCAAAATTACGGTGTTTGATGGGATGACACAGGCACTGGCAGGTGTCCCCTTCCCTTAAATCCCAGCTTTTTAAAAGTAAAATGATGCTGGACAGAAGCTGCAGATGCGCCTCCAGTTCTCTGTGTCAGTTTTGTGTGGTTTTAGTGCTTTTCAGGTCATTCCCTGTTCTCACTGTTGTGTGAAAAGCCTCCAAAAAGCTGGTGGAAGTTCTTGGTCTTTGCAGGGAATACTATTTACAAACATAAGCTGAAGGAAAACAGCCAAGCATGTCACTTTGCTTTCTCACCCTCCCTCCCCACTTTCCTCCCAGTTGTTCAGGGATAATAACTGTATGTGCTACTCGCAGGGAAGGTGAATCTTTTAAAAACAAATGGATTAAAATCACATTTCTGCTTTATGGTGATGATGTGCCTTTAAGCACTTTGATTGAAAGGAGTTCTTTTGGGTAATGTTGAAACTTTCCTTCTGCTGCATGTCAGTGATTTTTATCCCTGGGATTTGGAATTTGGCACTAAGGTATATTCTTTATTGGTGGTATCTGTGATAACAAGTCCCAGAGCTGCAACACTAGTATGGCACAGATGTGCAGCTCCCTCTTTAGCATGGAAGAGCTGATGTTCATATGATATTAGCATGTGTGTTTTAATTTTATCCTCAGCAGTGTTTATGGATGGTATATGAACAGAGTATATTTAAAATGGGATATTCTCCCCCTGGAAAAAGAAAAGGGCAAGGAGTGAAAGAGAAGACCTTGACAAAAACTGCTTGTTTTGGAAGAGGCCGCTCTGAGATGTACTTGGTGTGTTCTTGTTGTCAAAACTCTTTATGCTTATTTTCAAATGGTCCTTGCTTTTCAAAGTAGTCGGCATGTATGGGTACAGAGAAAGATAAATATGTTATCTCATGGGACTTCTCTAGGGGAATCAAAATATGGAGGTGGTATGATACTGCACTGATCTGAGATGCACAGGATGTTTTCAAATATTAAGCTTCTGTTTTTCAATAGGAAAATTCCCGTTAATGATGGTGATGCACCGAAAAGCAGACTGGAGTTGAGGGAGGAAAATCACCTGAATCACAGTGTGGTAAGAAGTTACAAGCTTCATGCTGCAGATGAATCTGTGCCTGTCCTCTCCACCATGACTGCTGCCCCTGGCTGTTATTACGTGGTCCATTTGGAGAAATTATTAAAACACCTTCCTGTTGCAGCCCTAGTGGGCTTGGGCACATTCAAGTTGTTTCTGTGAAATAGTGAAGTTGGGGCTCTGTTTATTTATCCATTAATCTTTTGATGCTTTGTGATATGTGTTGTTGTATGACTTCAGAATCTCAGTTTAGCTGGTATGAATAATGCCATGCAGGATACCAGCATGTGTAACAAAAATAGTTGATGTAAACATTAAGAACATCAGTGTTCCAGCAAAGTTGGTGGGATTTTCCTTTCTTTGAATCTACGTGGGGAGCAGCAGGTGGGAAAGAAATTAGATAGCAGACCTTTCTTCATGCTGCATCCTCAGATGCCTTGCCCCATGAATCATGTGGTGGTGGTAAGCCCCAAAGCAGAGCTGTGGTGGAGGGAGAGGTCCTGTAGGAGGAGGAGGATGAAGATGAGAGGCACTCCATCCTTCTCTTTCTGGCCTCCACGCCACAGCCCACATCCTCTTGGTCCAGGAGAGCTGGGGCTGAAGAGCCAGTGGTTGCACAGGAGCAGTGCCTCTGAGCATTGTCTCTGGGCCACTTGTGGCTGCTTGAGTTCTCCCACCTTTGTTCCTGGCTGTTTAAATTTTGGATTTGGAGAGACTGGTGTTGGTATTTGTGGTGTTATACATATTGCCCCGTAGGTTCCTGTTCTCCCATTTTCCAGTGTAATCAGCCTCTGTACGTTTTCACAACAAACAGCATGTTTGCATTGTTACTGTTTCTCATCCAAAATGCTGATCTATCTGTAGCTTCAATGGTAGTCATGTTAGTGAGATGTGAAAGTAACATGCTTCTTGTTCTGTAAAGGTGGATGCAACTACAGCACATCGCATTGACAGTCTTGCAGCTCTGAGTATGGACAGGTCTGGGCTCATGCGAGAAGGACTCAGAGTCCCCAGTAGCATTGTCTATTCCAGCTTGTGCGGACTTGGCTCCGAAAAATCACGGGATGCTACGGGTTCGATAGCCAGCCTGGGATTTACTCCTGAAAGAAATCCAGAGATACAGTTTAAGTCTAATCCCCCCGAAGCGGTGGAAAGCGCAGCTGTCTCTGGAAAAGCCCCGAACGGCTTCAGTGCTATATACAAAACGCCACCTGGAATACAAAAAAACTCAGTCCCGACAGGGGAGACGCTGGGTTTGGACCGAGCTGCGGGTGACAGGCAGAGTCCCCTCGGTGTCAATGGTGCTAGTTACCTAAGGCTCCCCTGGGTAAACCCCTACATGGAGGGTGCAACGCCCACCATATACCCTTTCCTTGACTCACCAAATAAGTATTCGTTGAACATGTACAAGGCATTGCTACCTCAGCAGTCCACCTACAGCTTACCGCAGCACCTGGCTTACTCACCTGTATGTACAAATGGTGAACGTTTTTTATACCTGCCTCCCTCCCACTACGTTGCCCCTCACATCCCTTCATCGCTGGCGTCGCCCATGAGGCTCTCGACTGCTTCAGCTTCACCAGCAATCCCACCTTTGGTGCACTGTCCGGATAAGAGTTTGTCGTGGAAGATGGGTGTGAGCCCTGGCAATCCTGTCGACACGCACGCCTACCCCCACATCCAGAGCAGCAAGCAGCCCCGGGTCCCCACTGCCAAGCCGGCCCCTGCCAACTTGCCAGCAGATCCCGCACTCCTGCTGCCGCACTCGCCCCGGCCGTCCCCCCGCCTCCCCCTGCCCCCCCAGGTTGGGGATGCCTATGCCGATTTCCACAAACATTTCCCCAGGATCACCACCTCTCCCTCCTCTGCTGTTACGCTCCCAAAGCCCTACGTGAACATCGGCAGTGAATTTCCACCTGCTCGCCTCTCCAATGGGAAGCTTCCCAAAGGCAGTGATGCTGGGGAGGCACCCCTGCCATCTGCCCCCCATGCACGGAAAGCTGGCCACGACCGGAAGGACAGCAGGTCTCCCCCACTCCTGGAAAAGCAGACCCCGACCAAAGATGTCACCGACAAACCGCTGGACTTGTCGGCAAAAGTGGTTGATGCGGAAACTGCTGGCAAGTTGGACCACAGTAAGAAAATTATGCCACCAGTGCTGGTGCATGGAAGGGCAGGAGGGGGGACACACTTACCAGGCAGTGACATTGTTCAGAAAGAAACCATTTCTCCCGGGAACAACTGCCCTATCTACAGGCCCGAAATTATCAGCACAGCGCCATCTTCCTGGATTGTTCCTGGTCCCAGCCCCACTGAGGAGGCTGGGAAGAATGTCCAACTGAAAAACAAGGCACTGGACTGGGTTATGCCACAGCCGCGGAGTTCCTCCTGCCCCAGGATGGGTGGCACGGAGGCAGTGGTCGGCAGTGTTTCGGGGACGGTGTCAGTGGGGGGGCGGCCAGCGTCAGCGTCACCAGCTCCCAATGCCAACGTGGATTGCGCCAAGACGGCCCGGAGCTCTGCAGAGAGCACTGCCTCAGTTATACAGCACGTCGGGCAGCCCGTTGCCACCCTTGCGAAACACAGCAGTAAGGTGGCCAAATCCTGTGGTCAGGAAGCCAACTTCAAGGCGACTGAGACTGCCCTGGCCTCCAGCCCCATCTTCCTGCCGCCCAACGAGGCGTTTCGCTCCCCGCCTCTGCCCTACCCCAGGAGCTACCTCCCATATCCAGTGCCGGAGGGGATCGCCATCAGCCCTCTCACCCTCCACGGGAAAGGACACGTCTACCCTCACCCTGTCTTGCTGCCCAACGGCAGCCTCTACCCCACCCACCTGGCTCCCAAACCCGGCCTCCCTTACAGCCTGCCAGCTGGGAGGGGGGAGTTCATGACCTACCAGGATGCGCTGGGAGTGGGGATGGTGCACCCCATGCTGTTGCAGCATTCAGCTTTGGAGATCAATAAGGAGGAGAAGACAGAACGAAGGTCACGGTCTCACGAGAGGGTCCGCTACGAGGACCCGGCTCTGCGGGGCCGACTGCCAGAGCTCCTGGAGAGTGGCGGGAAGATGCATTTCGAAATGCCCAGTGACAAGAGCGTGAAATTGCACCAGAGCTCTGGCCATAGTAAAAACTCTGCAAAAAGCGACAAACACCTCTTCCCAGATCTTCTGCGAGATGAGCAAGAGGCTAAGAGCGAAGCAAATGTAACGAAAGCCAGCTTTGCTACAGAAAGCAGTAATCAGACTAATGACCCTACAAAGCACAAAGTAGAGCAGGCGTCTCAGCACAGAGATTTTATTGTAATGAGAGAGGAGTTTGGAAGAAATAATGATGTTCACGAAACCTATAATTTCAAGCAAGCCCAGAGTTCATCAGTGTTCGGCTTAAGGAAAGAAGATTTATCTGTGAGCCAGCCTAAAGAGAGAGTGGCGGTCCAGCCTTCTCCTGTTTTCTTGGAAAGCACGCACGAGAGCGATGCTCCAGCTCTGGCTTTTGGCAAGGTGCAGGAGGACGCGAAGCCATTCTGCATGGGGACCGCGCCGCCAAGCATCGATGCCAACCAGACCTATACCAAAGATGGAGCCGACGACACGGAGTCTGCTGATGGCAAAATACTGAAACCCAAGCCATCTAAACTGGCCAAGAGGATCGCTAACTCTGCCGGTTATGTAGGTGACCGATTCAAGTGTGTGACGACTGAACTGTACGCCGACTCCAGCCAGCTCAGCCGGGAGCAGCGGGCATTGCAGGTGAGTCCCTGCGGTCCAACGACCGCCGCGCTTTTTGTCGTTATTTCTCTGTTGCAAGTCACAGTTGAGTTTTTAAAGTTGAGAGAAGCGACACAGGTGGGGAGACCAGAAATTTTTGTTGTTGGGGCATACTCACCATAAATAGCAAAGTCAGTTTGTTAAGGAGAGTGAGACGATGTAAAGAATAGTATGTGTGGCTTACAGGTATGTATGGGCTAGCAAGCTTTAAAGGGCTTTTACTAAGATCTGATACAAATGTTAATGCACGTTAATGCAATGTTTGTGCAGTTTTGAGGGGAGTCAGACAGGCATGCATGTTACCTTGGCGCTGGCTGTAATTTCTGAGCTGGCCTGTAGTGCCAGCTAGCACAGCGTACCCAGAAGTTGTGATTAGTGTGCCAAATGTGCTGTTGGATGTTGAGGAGTTGCAGCCATGCATTAGTGGGTCTCAGGCAACGTTGGTGCCAAGCGAGTGCCTAGGGAAGAGTAGGAGTGGTATTAAGGTTGATGCTAAGGGATGATAGACAGATACTGTGTAGGAATATTCTTAGGGTGTTTTACTTTTAATGAAGGGATGAGTTAAGCCAAATTGTTTTGCATTGTTAAGAAAAGAATTGGTTTATGCTTATAAAAATGGATGAAATTATCTAAATGATCCATTGAGTGCCCATTTTAATTACATAGATGGAAGGATTACAAGAGGACAGTATTTTATGTCTACCTGCTGCTTACTGTGAGGTCAGTTCTTCAAATTTTTATTACTAGACTCTTACATAAACCTTTGAGTTAAATTTCATTTCCAAATACACAAAGGGAAGTTTGTGGGCCATGGTCGTCTTTTATTCATTGTATGGTTTTGTGTTGTTGTGTTTTTTTTTTATTTTATTTCTTTTTGTTTTTGTCTCTTTTTACCTCCAAAATGGAATGTTTTTGTTTTATATATAATATACATTTATATATAATCTTTTATATATATATATAGTTATATATGAAAGAATTTTGTGGCTATTTGCTTATAAGATGCTAGAACACTGTTTTACAAGTCAGGTGTGTTAAAGTCCTACCCTTAGCTGTCTATCTGAAACCCTGGTTTTGAGTCAATTTTTCTTTGGAAATGCTTTCATATAAGGTAAGGTAAATGAAGTAGTTTTTATTGCAAGACTTTTTTTTCATATCAATTCTCTTTCTAGCGTGCAATGATGCGCTTCTCAGAGTTGGAGATGAAAGAGAGAGAAGGCCAAACAGCTACCAAAGACTCAGAGGTCTGCAGATTCAGCCAGGCAGACTGGGAAAACTTGAAAGGAAACAGTGAAAAGAAGCCAAAGTCTCTTGCTCTGGAAGATGCCATTGCTGACCAAAATGACAATGACAGATGTAAGCGAATTTAGATGGCTTTCTGAAGCATGTATGTGTCTCTTTGCCATGGCAGCTTGTAGCAAAGCAAGCAAATCTTCGTGTTCTCACCGTGTTGCTGGTGAAAGTCACTGACCTCATCCTCTGCAGTTGCTGAGTTGCCACACCTGGTACCCTCTGTGCTTGTTTTGGGGTTTGCAAGTTTCTGGTTGCCATTGCACTTGCTTTTCAGGAGATAGCTAACTGTCTGTCACTGAGTTACTGCCTTAGAGAGTTACTTAGAGTTACTCCTTTTAACTGATGGGGTGCTACAAGAGCCCGTGAAAACAAGATCTAAGGTTATATTTTAAATACAGAAAAGATATGGGAGAAGAAGGGAAAACAAGAAGGAGTTCAGCTTCCTGAAGTTGCAGTAGCACTGAGATATGCCAATATTGTAGTCTTCCAGGAAAGGATGGAGGACAGAAGAGTGAAGGGAAGTGGGGAAGGATGTGATCTGCCAGGCTGGCTTATCCCTAAAAGCTGGCAGTAACAACTCCAAATGATACGAAGCCACTTTGCCTGGGTGACCTCTGCTGCAGTGGCTGGGAGGTGTGTGAGCAAGGTTCTTGCAGGCAGAGTCTGATATTCCTTGTGGGGCTGTTTGCTTCCTCTAGGCTGTTACAGGGTGTCAGAGGACTATGGAAAATGCAATGTCCTAAAAGTAAGATAAACTTAAAAATAAATAAATGGCATTAGGGGATTTTTTACTGTATACAAGAAAGATCACTTATTTTTTGTTTGCACTCTTGGTAAGCATATGGCTTCTGTCAGTTTCTCCCTTTTTTGTTGTTTGTTGTGGTTTGTTTTTTTTTTTTTTTTACCTAGATATTTAAGGAATGGATCAGTTCCTTCTGTTGCTACTTTGTTTTGAATAACTCAGAAAAAAAGATCTGTGCTGAAAGCATTGCAAAACAAGAGGACTTGTACTGCAGACTGCACTCTGTGTGTGTGTGTATGCGCAGCTGTGTAACTCAGTGGCTAAGTGTGCTCTTTGGTAGGTGGAGATTCATGAGTAGGGCTAGTAGGAAATTTCATTCAGGCAATTTAATAATTTGAATTATTGTTCTGGTCTTTGGTTAATGCTTTTGACAGAGGGCATGCTGCTCAATCGTACTCGCTCGGTTACTCACCTAAATTCAAGTTACTGTGGCATTGCTATCGCTGAAACGACAGCCTCAATAAAAATTGGTGTGGCAAAATAGCAAGGGGAAGTTCTAATTGTGGAAGTGGAAAGAGTGGAAGGGTGGGGAGAGGCAGGCTGAGCTTGGAAGTTGGGCAGGCTTCTCATTCTCCAGGCTATATCGAGGTAGCTGTGGGGAGGAAGGCACAGCTGCCTTTGCAGTCCCTGGGCTGAAGCTGAGAGCTGGGCAGGCTGCTGCCCTGGCTGTCCCCATCGCTGCCTTCCTTGCTCCTCAGAGGACTTGGGCTGCCCTGGTGATGTCCTCTGTTAAATTCCACTGTGGGTGTGCAGGAAAGCTAGAAGAGCAGCAGCAGCAGCAGTCCTGCTGGCTTGTTCTGGCTGCAAAGAAGGTTCAGCAAAGGGGGGATGATGGGCTGTGGAGTTGAGCGGGGGCGCAGGGGATTAACGGAGGGAAGGCAGGCTTGCTCAGGGACATGGGGCTCCTTGTGGAGGGGCAGCAGGGGGTTGTGGAGAGGATGAGTGTTAGAGCATAATTGTATGCTGAAACCCTTCCCCCCATCCTTGCAAAAGGCTGATGATATGGTTTGTCTGTAAATTCACCATTTAGTGAGATCTCTGGCACTTGAATCTGCTGGCTGAAATTTGTTTGAGACTGTTAAATAACTGTTGGAAGCAGGGAAAGTATGTTCAGTCTTATGTTAGTTCATTCCTCTCCTCTGCTAATTAGCTCTGACTTAACAGGCTATTTCAGACTTTGGCCAAATGTCTAAACTCCTAAAAGCACGTATCTGTTCTGCTGAGGGAGCTCCTTTTTTGTACGCCCGCCTGGGCAGCAGCAAATACTTACCAGTACAGATTCAGGTCTCAGTAAAAGTTTTTTATCGTGGTGGTTCACCTCCTGCCCCTCGGGATAGCAGCTGATAAATCAGGAAGCCGAGTTTCACACCTCTTGAATGCCTCTACTGTGGTGGCTTGGGCTCTCTGTTGGGGCTTGAGCCACCAGCAGCCTTAATCTCTCACTGAGCGACTGCAAAGGGATGATGAGCTCTGTCTTCTCTTCCCCTTCGGTGAGAGCCAGGGCTGCTTATCTTTTGCCTTCCCTTTGCCTTCAATTTCTGACCACGCTGTTGGTGTGTTTGGCTTTAAAGCTCCTGAACGGGAATGAGCTGACGGTTTGCAGCCTTTTCTGTTTCCTTTCTGCCTCCTGCAAGTGATCTTGCTGCTTGAAAAGTTGTTTCCCTCTGTTTCATGTTTGTCTGGTGCTAGCTTGAAAGCGAAGCAGCCGTGCCTTTACCTGTGTGAGGAGGGAATTTAAGAGGGAAACCGTCGAGCTGTTCTGTCCCCACTGCCAGCACTTCACCTGCCTGATGTCGGCAGGGAAGAAAGAAACTGCATCCAAAACTGTGATTGTGGCACGGAGCCAGCTCCCAGGGCTCCCCTGCTGCTGCCTCAGCACGGTGGCAGCCGTGCTTGGCATGGAGCACCAGAGCCGATCGGGGCCCTGGCAGCTGCCTGCCCCCTTGGCTCCTCTAAACCTACCAGTGCAACAAAAGGCTAAATAACACAGGCAGGTGATGCTTAGAGGCATTTGATGGGATGGAAATGGCTTTTTTTTTAGCCTGTCCTAGGACTTGCTGTTTTTCCTAGCTGTATTGCACATGGATAGACTTTTTTGGATGCACATGAAGGCACAACATCCAGTTCCTTAAACTTTTCCTTGGACTTGGCAGTGCCTAGCTTTGTGGTGCTGGGAGTCTCCTTAAGTTCGAGCATTGAGCCTTCTGGAGAAGAGTAAAAGAAGTGGGCTTTTGTTTTGTTAAGCTTTTTGTTTTGCCTTTTTTTTTTTTAAAGGCCCAATTTAAGGCAGATAGCCATGTTAGCTAATTAATGAGCAATTAAAGCTGAGCAGTACAGTAGAAGTGCTTCAGTTCTCTCCCATCTCCTCTAGGTTTTGCTGGGCATCTGAGACCGGGCATCTGAGAGCAGCCACAAAGCTGCTTTGTTGCCAAGGTGACTTGTAAATGTTGCTGAGGCAATGCTGCTCCAGTGCATTTTCATAGCACAAACATGATAAATTATGGGATGCATATGTCATGAGTCATAGGATTGTTCAGAGATCAAGTGATTTAAGCTATTGGCACGGACACACGCATCAATACGGGCATGTGACGATCGCATGTTGGTTCATAACAAAGCTCTTCCAGAGGTTCTGAAAATCATAGCCAAGTGTGAAAGATTGAATGAATTCTACAAACTGTGATTGGGGAGCATGACTTTACCTGTTCAATTTTTTAGGATGGAAGACACTACCTGTTTAAGCCTTAGCTGGGCAAAATTACCCCAATATATTAGAAGCCTGGTCTTAAAATATGAGGTCATTAGCAAAAAGTTAAAGCAGTTGGTTTGTGTGAAGGTAAATGGTGCAATATGCCAAAACACATTGCACAATTGATCTTAGCATTGAAGTGAGGTGCCAGTGTCCCTTTGCTTGCTGATGCCCTGCTTTTCTTTTTTCTTGCTGGGCTGTGTGTACACTGAAACAAATGAAAGATGGAGGCAGTAAAGATGTCCTTTGCCCTGGTCAGTTATTACCTTCCTGCCACAGGACAAGGTGGGGGGGGAGGGGGGGGATGGGGAAGAAAATAAAAGTCTGTGCACTGGGAGTGGTGGTTGCTTGTTTGTGCAGTGTGGTAGGCTTGGGCAGAATGAAACAAATGTGGAAAGCTCCCAAGCAGAGGTGTTTGGAGGGAAAAGTGAAATCGACTGGGTTCCCTCTGCCCCATGGGATACTCAGAATTGAATTCTGAGGATGTCTTAGGGAATTTCTTACTGTTGTTGTGATCTCTGTGCTGAGTACTGGGTTTTAGCATTTGGATAGTCATTACTGTTCTTGGATGAATAAAGGGTGCCTTGCATATAAGTGAGCAAAATGAGAGGTTGCTCCAGGGAAGAGGAAAGGCTGTTTTTAGCTGCCATGTTATTTGAACAAAAGAATCTTCGGCTTAAACACTAAGATGTGTTTCCTTGTTTGCATTGCATGGGAGGGTCTGGTCTCGTTGACAGCAGTTGACAGGAACAGGAAGATGGAAAAACGAAAGAAAGTTTTTTTGGGTAGTGTGTTTGTGCGTGTCTGTAACTGTTTCTTGTGAGATTGTAACCCCTGCACTAAGAAGATATTGCTTCAGACAGAAACCAGCTGTGAAGAATCTTCTTAATTCTTCCTTGTTTCTAGATTGGTAGGACAGTGAGAAATGGTTTGAATTGTTGGTGCTGGTTGTCACAGCTGGTGTGAGACTGGCAAATACTGGAGGCTTGAGGAAGGAACACATTTAAGAGTTTAATCTCCTTACTCATAGAGGTGTGTTGCTATGAGAACTCAGCATTTATCCTGTGTTTCTGGCTACCTCGCCACTGTTTGAATAATGATGATATGAGAACTCCCAAGTATTTTGTTGTTGTTTTCTTCCTCAGGCAGAGAAAAGGATGTTGTAGATACATGGCATGGGAGGGGGGTGGTGGGAACAAAAGCAGATAAATTCTCCTCATCCTTGTTGGGCACGCACGTTATGCTTGTGTTGCTGTGCTTGTTGACATTTATATCTTAATTTGGGGAGACATTGTGTCTGATCCCGGTTGCTTGCAAAACACTTTGAGGACAGAGTGGAATCCGGTGGTAAAATATTAATAGAGCCTGCGCTCCGTGAGGCGGCCGCAGCTGTGCCAGGGGGAAGAACCTCAGGGCTTGCGACGTGTCCGTGCAGGCTGCGAGGAGAGCCTGAGAGCCCGCGGGCTGTGCCGTGTCCCCAGCAGTGACTGACCTTTGTTCTTTGGCACTGAAAATCCAGCTGCGGGAGAGGCGGGAGCACACAGGCAGGGGCTCGTCCCGCGCAGCCCGAGCCGCTCCTGCCTAGGGTGATTACACAACCGGGATTAGTGTGCGGAGATGCGGCTTCCCTAAAGGCCTTAGCTGCAGCGAGCGGGACGGATTTCAGAGCCGCGTGTGCAGCGGGCGGTCCTTGAGAGGGATTTCTGGCTCGGCAGCAGCGGAGATGTAGCTCTGGTCCCCTGGGGGTCCCTCTCGGATGTGACCGGGCAGCGGAGGCCAAGGTGTCATGGAGCTGCTGGCAGCGAGGGCTTTTTGGATGAACCGCGATAGGTGTGTGCTGTTCTTCCCAGCATGTGGAGCCCCGGAGGAACGCTGACAGTGACAAGCTGTTAGCGAGGTTTCTCCCGTCTTTATTTTTCAGCACGGTCTGAGCGAGCGGCGCTCGGCATCCCCGTGCCAAGTCCTCCTGCAGATAGAGAAGGAATTAATCTGCAGCAGGTTGCTTTCGGTGGTGGCAGGCTGGAATTAGCTTGCTGTTTCCTGCAAGCCGTAAAGATTAAGACCATCACCCCCCCCTCCCTACAGCCTGCTACTTCCTTTGACCCTGCAAGAGCTTCTCTGGGAATTGGTCAGGATGTGCCTGCCTTTTCTCAGGCCAGACGAGTGTTAGGAGCAGGAAAGCTATCCCAGTGTAGCGACTCTCTGCGTGAGCCATGGTGTGTAGCTGTTGGTGCTGCTGGAGATGAGAAGGCTCTAAGGCAGCAGGAGAGGGGCTGAGAGTGCCGCACTGATCACATTGCTTACCTGATCTCTTCAGGGAAACTGACCACAGAAGTATAATGTTTCCTTATGAAAGGAGGAAAATAGCAGATTGCATTAAAAATGTAAAATGAAATCTGATAGACGTATTTATTTCTGTTGTGATACTTAAAACGTGGCTGGGCCAGCTGCTTTTATGCTGTGTGAAACAGGACTGCTGGTGCTTTTGGTGTGGTTATAGGGTACAGCTGTGGGGCGGTGTCCTCATGCCAGATGTGCGAGCACAGGGTGCTGCCAGATTCATTCTGACCTGGGGGGACTCTGCTATTTAGAGGCACAGTCACAGTAAGCTGAGATACCTGTTCTCTGGAAAATCTCAGCGTTGTTGGCTGGAAGAAGTGTGACAAAGCGCATTTTAAAGTCTTGGAAGGAGCATGTGTTGGCCAGACGGCCTTGTGGAGAGGAGCATCGCCAAACAGCGCAACAGCCCGAGCGTCCTGCTCGCCTGCAGAAAATCAGCTTTTGTTTTGATTTTTCTTGGCCAATATCTTGTGCTGTTTTACAAGCAGCCCTGCAGGCAGCTTCCCAATCAGTGTAAAAATTATGCTGGGGTGTCTTCTGGTGCCCACAGAGATTTCCAGAGTCCTTGGTGCTACTTGGAGCCATTTCCAGATTGTGGTGAAAACTCGTCAGGGAAGTTTCTCCTCACCACCCCCCAGCCTTCCATTACTGACAACAGGTATTTAGAGGACAGTCATGAAACCAGTAGGGGTTGGCAGAGCTGAAGGAGGGTGCTGTCAGGATAAGGTGAGATAAAATTGGGCTGCCTCCAGACGCTGCCAGTGGTGGGTCTTGGAGGGCACAGGAGGGGAGAAGGGGCTGCAGGGGAGTAGTGTCAGCTCGGGTAAGGGGGAAGAGCAGAAGTTGAAGGCCAGGCTGGACAGGGCAAGAGACTGAGTAAAAGAGAGAGAGGATCTGTGGGAGGGAAGGGCAACAGAGCTGTCAGGAGTCCAGGTAGGAAACCAGCAAATATGTTTGCAGGAAGGGAAGTGGGAGAAGAAGGAAGGGTAAGAAGGAGGAAGAGGAAAAGGGACAGTGAGCCATGGGGAAGTAGAATGGAACATACAGTTTGCCAGACAGTAGCAGAGGTGTGGAGTATTGGTCGACCAGGAGGGCTAAAACATGTGGGAAAGCCAACTTGTTTGTGGGAATTGTAAATAGGAGCTGATTGTCTGTGTTGAAGTCTGTACTGCATCTCTGCCTAACCTTGCCTTTGCTAGTTTGGTTAAACCCAAGAAAATAACGTTATTCAAGATGGTGATTAAGTGTAATTTTAAATCAAGCATCCATTTAAAATTGCATAGGCTGTCTCTGAATTTGGGCAAACAGTATTGGAGGGAAGCTGAAGTTAGTGCGGGCGAGGCAGCATGGGTGTTTTTGTGGCTAATTTGTCAGACTAGTTTCTAGTAAGCTTTTCAGAGCTCACCCTCTCACTATTGCTGGAAATACTCCTTGAAAAAAGTGAGGTCTCTTTTAAAAGGAGGTGACAGAGATCATGTGAGGTATAGTGCCTGGTTGGTTACTTGAAGTGAGGAAGCCTTTTTATAACCTTGGATTCAAGTAGTGCTTTTTTGCAAAATATCACAGCTATTCTTAGTGGTATTTCTGTGTCCGTGTGTGCGTGTTCTGTATCCCATTTTTATCTCCAGAAGAAGGGATGAATGCTTTTAAGTCAGACTCTGCAATTTGATGGGAGAAGTTAGTGAAAGATTAGGAATTAAGGGAGGACTAATACTTGGTTGTCATCAGAAGGTATTTTGAACTGGATTGTTACTTGCCACAGTTTAGGGGGGTGCAGTTGCTTTCTGAAAAGGGTTTGTGCTTTCAGTATCTAAAGATGTTCCTTTATTTAAAAAAGCATATTGTGATGTTTCTATGGATACAAGTATGGTGAATATTGTGCTTCTTAAATCAATGTAAAAACAACACAAAGTAGTGTGCATTTGGGGGTTTTGTGCTTAACTGTTGAGAAAACTGCTGCCTTAGGCTGGGCAGAGGAGACTTGTTCAGAAGTACAATTTTGTGTTTATTTGCATGCCTCATGAGCCGTAAGTCATGATGGAGATGACATTGAAGAGAGAGCAAAGCCTTCTCACAACGAATTGTGTCGTATTTATTAGGTCTTGTGGTGTTTGTTTGTTTTTTATTTTTAGGTAACTTTACTAGTACAGAAAACAACCGAGGTCACTTTCTTGAGACTCCAGAGGAAAAAGATCTCTCAAATGAGAAACGTTATTTAGAGAGACATTCTGTATATGAAAAGGCAGAAGACCAGCCAACAGAAGATTTTGGCCAACATTCATGTCCACGTCTGGACAGGAAACGTAAACACTCTGGTGAGAGAGTGCAAAATGATGGCAGCCAAAATGAAAGCTTTGTGGATGAACTGCAGGACGAAGTTGTATCAAAAGCAAAAAAGAAGAAGAACTCCAAAGGTAAGACAGCATTTTGCTTTGGTCTCCCTTAAGGAATGTCTTGTGAAAGGAACGTCCCTTTGGCTTAATGTGTTTCCATTTTTGAACTTGCTAGTTACTAATGTGAGCACTGTCATTTCACTTTAAAATTATATATATGTATATATATGTATGTATATATATGTGTATATATATATGTATATATAAAAAAGTTGGTATGTAAGGATAAAGCACTAGTCATTGGACACTGTAGCCACAGCAGTGCAAGTTACTGTAGTGCATGTAACCCTTAATGAACGAAGCTTTAAAATGCATAGTGTGGTGCTAAAGCTGAGACTATATGCCCCGAAAATGAAATGTAGCTTTTGTTTTAAGTTGAGGGGGCTTTTTGATTAATTTTTAGTTATTTTTCCATTAGATGACTGGCCTGAGAGGGAAATGACAAACAATTCCTCTAACCACTTAGAAGAGCCCAATTGTAATGAGGTGACCAACCTGAAGGTGTGCATTGAATTAACAGGGCTCCATCCCAAAAAGCAGCGTCACCTGCAGCATCTTAGGGAACTATGGGAGCAGCAGGTGTCACCAGAGAGATCCCCGTCCGGCAAGTTGGGCCGGCAAAGCAGGAAAGATTTAGCTGAGGCTGTTCAGCCAGAGGCCACTGCAAAGGTCAAAGACTTCACAGAAGAAAGGCACACCAAGAAAAGGTCAGAGGCCAAAAGCAATAGAAGTTGGTCTGAAGAGTCCCTCAAAACAAGTGACAATGAACAAGGTATGCAGAGACTACTAGGGAAACCAGCTGGCTTTAGCATTTACAGTGACGCATGCTGCCACCGATGTTAAGGAACTGTTGAGAGTTTTCTTCTTCTTTCTTGTCTTTTTTTAAATTATATATATTTCTGTAGATGTCCATTTTTATAAGGACTGACACCTCCTCTTTAAGAATTGCACTATAGCTGATATTTGTCAGACAAGAAAACGTGTTTGTGTATGTGTGTGTAACTATGTGTTTGTGTGCGTGTGTGTTTTCGCTTTAAATATTTTCGTAGATGATGCGAAGGTGAAGTTTATGACTCTAGAGGAGAGCTGGGGAGGGCATAAAATGCAGGCATGCTTTTGGGTGAGAGAGGGAGCAAATGAGCTGCTAGTTGGTGTAAGGGTGTTTACCACACCTAGGATTTGAGGGGCTGTGAGCTTCTGAAACAGCATCAGCAGCGCTATAGCAGCTCTTGATCTCAGGAACCCAACACCTCCAGCACCCTCAGCACTGCTGGCTTCCCCTGCCTTTCCCGGGCCATATGCTCAAGAGCAAAGCTCATCCTTCTCCTGACAAGGATACTTTGCTGGTTCATCCTGAGCACATCCTGTAAAGCCCTTTCACCCCACTTCCCTGGCCCCTTGGCAGAGGTCTTCCAGCAGCTCTCTCCTAAGGGATTGCTTCCTCAAAGCGTATCAGCTTTCCTTGACTTGTTTTTGACTTCTTTTTTCCTACTGACTCCACTTCCTTCTTTCCCCATCCTCCGTCCCATTTCACTTGATTCCCTGTCCTGGGTGAGAGCCTGTGTACAATCTGCCAAATTTTCATTGGGATGGACAGGTCGTTCTCCTGTCCTCACTGTCCTCAGCCCCTGGGCACATTTTCTGCTCTGATGTTTTTCTCCTGCCCTGCAACATTTTGCTGCTGTAGCTTGGCTGGAGAACTGATGGGGAATGGAATCACACAGCCCACAGGGCCAATCCCCTTTTCTCTTCTTTCTCTTTTCCTGCTCTTACGTCTTCAAGCCCTCTGCTTGTTTTTGAGGAAAGACTATTTCTGGGAGCGGGAGCTCCGTGTATGGCATTTGGGCTCCTTTCTCCTTCACAAACCTGGGAGCTTCATCAACTAGACGACATGCGCATTCCACCTCGTGTAACCTGTAGTTTAGCTGAGGTCCCCTTTAAAGAGGGAAGCAAGAGGAGAGTGGACCCTCTTGTCCCACGCCGTGGAAAGGACCAAATCCAGATAATCCTGTGCCAGCGAGCATTTTCCTTGGTAGCGTCTCTGGAACAGTCATAGGCAAAAGTATCAGCTTCCCTTTGGTCCTAAAGCTTCTCATCTGTCCTCCTTGGTAGGATTATCTGAGGGCAGAAACCCCCAAACTTTGATGCTTATTGATGGGGAAGGTTCTCCAGAAGGATTTGTGGAGCAGGAGATCAAAACTTGTTTTAAAAGGAGCTTTGACTCTTACTTCCTTGCTTTATGTGCTGTCTTGGTGAGCATGGTATCGGCTCAAACACCCCTGCCCCTCACCTTTGTACTTTCAGAGAGAGATACCTTGTCGAGATTAAACGAGGGTCACTAACAAGAAGCTGTATTGTGTGAGGATGCTCTCACTTCCCCCTGCAGTGCCTCCTGTGGCAGTGACAGGCTCATGGCCTTAGGAAAGAAAAAGAGATGGTTCCCAATTTATGCACCATTCCCAAAAGCATTGAGGTTCAGTTGCCCTATGGCTATGAAAAAAAACTCTTGGGTTTGGAAGCTGCTATAAAACCATAAACTTGACTAAATTGCACCTTGGTTCATTGTACAAAGACACTGGATATAATTCAGATAATTTTGCTGGTGCTTCTCCAGCCCTGTTGAAGTGTAAACTTTTAATCTCTTTGTTCTTAGTTGTCTGGGATGAGGACATTTTTCCCCATTGTGTGACAGAGCATCCTCTGCATGACAGTCTTATGGGGATGGAGACTGCCAGCTTCTCTGTCTTGCTCAGGACTAGTCCTTAAGCAAGCAGAGACTGTCAATATGAGAATATACACTGTCTCTTGCAGGTTTGTTTTTTTTTTTAGTTTGGGGCTGGCAACAGCTGTTCTCTGTGCTCAAGCACTGCCTGCAGTTATGGTAGTCTCTGCTGCTGGGCAGCTGGTTGTATCCCAAGGAGCAGGCTGTAACAGAACATGAGGGTTGCCTCTGTGCCTCTGAAGCCTCAGTGTAACATTAGCAGGATGATTTGCCACTCCTGCCTGCAAATCTCTGGGAATGTGGAGGTTTCTGACTTCTGGGCTTGTTACCCTGCTTGTGTTTACCCAAAGCAGTGTGGGCAGCAGGTTGAGGGCGGTGATTCTGTCTCTGCTCTGCTCCTGTGAGACCCCCCATTTGCAGTGCTGTGCCCACTTGTTGGCCCCCAACATGGGAAGAATGTGGACCTGCTGGCGCAAGTGCAGAGGAGGCCATGAAGAAGATCAGGGAGCTGGATCACCTCTGCTGTGAAGACAGGCTGAGCGGATGTTGGGATTGTTCAGTCTGGGGAAGAGAAGGCTCTGGGGAAACCTTATAGCACCTTCCAAAACCTAAAAGAGGGCTGTAAGAGAGCTGGAGAGGGACTTTTGATGAGGGCATAGCAACCTGGTCTAGTGGAATGTGTCCCTGCCCATGGCAGGGGGATTAGAACTGGACGATCTTTAAGGGATGATCTCCCTTCCAACCCTAAACCATTTTATGATTCTGTGATCCTGTTGCAAAGTGAGGTTGCCTTGCTGGGTCTCCAGGGTGCAGCCAGGTCCATGAACATGGGGATACTGCCGCCTCAGGGCATCACACTGCTTGCCCAGTCCTGTGACCAGGGCAGAAGCCTCTGCTCGGTCCCAGCTGAGCAATAACCCTGTGCTGCTGGCGGTGCAGTGCCAGCTCTCCTGATGCTCCCCCAGGGAGCCGCAGCCGCTCACCCGGTGCGAGGAGAAAGCCCGAACAGCGCGGAAACAAAAGCCCTGAGGAGAGGAGCCAGGAGGATCTCGCCCACTGGGAAGCATGTGCCAGCCCCTCGGAGCTGCCTGGGGCTGCAGGCAGTGTGGGGGCCGCGGGCTTGGCAGGCAGGAGGAGGCAGCTGCTGGGGTGGGAGCTGAACAAGCGAGCATTCAGGTGACGGGGCAGCAGCTGCTTTTCCACGCAGACCTCTCCGCAGCCCGCTCCTGCGGGAAGGGAGACAGGTCCTGCTCTGAGTCAGACTTGCCACAACCCACATCAGTCAGAGGCCTGAGTTTTTTGGGGGTTTTGGTTTGGGTTTTCTTTTTTTTCCATGGATATTTAAGTATATTCCTGCTCACTCTTGTTTTCCTTCTCTTGTCACGTGGTCAGAAAGATGGGGTGGGATTCCAGGATTAATCACTTGCTGCTTTTCTGCCCCTATTATCTTGCATTTCCCAGGCTGATGCTTGGCTTTTTCTGTGTAGTGCTGGTCTTGCAGTGTTGTTGATCCTGAAGCTTCTGGGTGCATAGCATAGCTACTGTCCCTCTCTTAGCTCTGGTGCACATTTAGCCTGGTGCCTGCTGTCACCACTGTGGAGGGTCAAAGTGAAGCACAGAGTTGATGTGGAGTTTGCAGGCAGGAGTACACATTTTTTGTGGTGATTAAACTTCTGCTTTCAATGCTTTGGCATCTCTGCATGGGAAAGCCTGCAGTTCTTTGAGATAAGCTTCCTGTGTTTTTTTTCCTCCATCCTTTCAGTATTTCTATCCTTCTCCAGACCTGTGAGTTTTTCATTCTGTTGTAGTTTTTCTCCATGCGGCTGTTTGTTCCATTTGCACTCACCAGAGCTCCTCACTGTTGCTTTCCATCTTTTCCATCATTTTTTTTCTTTATTAAGTGATTAAGTAGATAATGATGGTACTTCTGTATTGGAATTGAGCTTTTCACATGCTACTCAATTAGGTTAGTTGGGAACATGAAAATTAAACACTCTTTACTTCGTGCTGTCTACAGAGTTGGAAAGACAGCCTTACATCCATAGGCTCAGCCTATGCCTAGGTGCCTTCCTTCACTGTTGCAAAGCCTGAAAACCTTAAATGATTTTTGCTGAACAATCATGTGTCCCATAAATTCCCTGACATCTGCTTGGCAAGTCGTGGTATGTGTCTTTTTCTAGAAAGTGGCTCAGAAGAACTGAGGGATTTCTGTTTTCATCCTTAATCTAGAAAGCCTTCTGTGAGTTGCTTTCACAGATCTATTTAAAGGAAGACTAAAGTGTGAAACTGCCCACCAAGAGGATTCTAGATTTTATTTTCTTTTTTACCAACTGGTTCCGGACCAAATCTCTTGAAGTAAGGGTGTCTCTCCTCTGAGCACCTGCTTTTGCTGCATCTCTTCTGTTTTGAAGGTAGCATCACTTCAGAGACTTCTCAGAGCAAGGGAGCCTTCTTCAAGTTCTCAAAGTTTTTTCCACACCTTCCCTTGGTGATGTGGTATTGTTTGGCTGAAATGTCCCTTCCTTTCCAGCAACCTTTAATTTTTCTGCAGAGGAGTTGGTTCTGAGGTCACCTCAATTCTCCTCCCAAGGGAAATTCAGACTATAAAAAGTCAACTTTCCTGTCCTTATTTTGTTATAAGCCTGCTTGCACTCTGAAAAAAAACCTCCAAAACTAACCATGCTTTTTGCATGTGGCCCAGATTGTGGGATGCAGCTTGTTGGAGCTAACCCCCAGAGAAAACCCAGCCCTGCCAGTATCCTGCCACAGGCAGCAGAGCACTGGCTTTACTGTCCCAATGTCCCAGAAAGACTCACTTCTGAACAGAATTCTTGGGGAAAAAAAACAACATGATTGCTTTTCCTGCAAAATCCCTGTGCTTTCTGGTAGAGAACTTGCACAGAGCTTCTGTAGGGACAGCCCCTTGAGTAATCTTTCTTCTCTTGGCTTGTTTTTGAAGTCAAAATGCTGCCGAGGAGGTGTTCCCCATCTTATGGCCATCTTGGGGCTAAGCTCAACATTCCCACCTGTGCTGTCCCATTAAAATCTGATCCATGCTCCCACCTTTCTTCCTGTCCCCTCTCGCCTCACCATCCCTGTGTCTGCACTGACACCCCACTGAGACAAGCCGGGCTGGGCCCAGGCTGCTGGAGGAGTTGGTTCCCCTTCAGATCAGGCAGTCCTAGGTAAGGAGGTGAGTTTTTCCCTGCAGCTGTTCTGCTCTGCCTGTGGTGGCCGGGCTGTGGCACTGCCAATCTGGCCTGGCACGCATCCCCACGGCCCTGGCGCTGCCCGGCACCTGCACGGGGCATTTCATTCGGGGATTTTTATCAGAGCCCGATAACCGTTAGCGTAGTGTCAACGGGCAAGATGCTATTTACAATTTGGATATGGAACGCTTAAAATATTAATGATTTGAAAATGTAATTGTAGATCTCTTAAGCAGTCGAGGAGCTTGTGTTAAGTGCTAGCAATGCATTTTCCGTTTAACGCACCATGCGATGTGTAATGCCTTTCCTTCCCATTTAGGCTTGCCCGTATTCCCGGTGTCTCCGCACATGAAGAGCCTTTCATCCACCAATGCAAACAGCAAAAGGCAGGCTCAGCCAAGCTGTACTCCAGCCTCGAGGTTGGCTGCCAAACAGCAGAAAATTAAAGAAAGCCGGAAGACAGATGGGCTGTACACAGACGAAGAGGAGGATTTCCAACATGCATCTCTGCTGCCGAAATACAGCGAGTGTGAGAAGCCATCAGGGAAACGTCAGTGTAAAACAAAACACTTGGCACTGCAGGAGAGGAGAAGGAGGTCATCTCTGACAGGGGATGACACCACAGATATCGAAAATGCTGAAGATAAGGTATCTTTATTTAGACTTAATTGTCCACCAGCCTCTGGGAAGGCAGAGCCAGCTTGCTTAAAACTAACGCACTGTCGTGCATGCAGGGTAGTGGGGATTGCATTCAGATTTGTCTGTGGATGCTTTGCACATTTTGTGTTTGCTTTTCTTAACCTTAGTTAAAGGCACTTCTGCAGGGGTGAAGCATCTTGTGTTTAAAAGCTGTAGCGGGTCTTCCTTTAAAAATTAAGTACGAATAGAAGAGTGTAATTCCTTGCTGACGAAACACAGTCCCATCACTGTACTGCGCAAACAAAGATAAAAAACCCCCCACCGTACTGGTTTTGACAGGTAACGGTAACGAGGAAAGTCAGGAAGCGACCGGAGCCACCTTCAGACTGCGACTCCTCGCCAGCCAAGCCGTACGAGCAGAAGCCGTACGAGCGCCTGCAGCAGACGCCCTCGCTGCTCCCTGCCCCGCAGCCCACGCAGCTGCCCATCGCCAGCCCTCCCCAGGAGACCACCCCGAGCCGGCCCATGCCGCCCGAAGCGCGGCGCCTGATCGTCAACAAGAACGCGGGGGAGACGCTGCTGCAGCGGGCGGCACGCCTGGGCTACGAGGTAAGGCTCCCTCGGCGCCCTGTGGGATGAGGTGTCTTTTTTTGTTTTGTTTTGTTTTGATTTCAAAAGTTAAAGTCCTCTTCCCAGTTTTATAGATGGAAACTCTGTGAATTAGCAGCTTTTGGTTGGGTCGCTGAAACTCGTAGCCCCCGTTCCCCTGCTGCTTTCCCTTCCCTGGCATGTGGGATTTGGTGGCAGGTTGCTGTGGGAATGACTCCCCACCACTGCTGGGTCAGCTGGCAGGGATGCAGGGTGAGCAGCATCCCGCGGGAATGAGCAAAGGGTAAAGTTTTATTGGTAACCCTCACTTCCCTTTAAATATAAACCATCTGCAAAAAAACCGAATGTCTTTTCTTCTTTTTTTTTTCCTCCCAAGTAATCTTTATGGTGATCTTTAATGAGCTGTATGTTTTGTGCTTTTGTTGTTAGTGAAGAGCGTGTAGTTTAGAAGGGTTTTATTTTTGTTCTTCTCTCCAAGGAGTATCTGGTATGTGACACAGGATGTAGCGCTTGGAGTGTCCTCTTGCATGATCAGACGCATCATAGGAGCACTCTGCATGCTTTATCCTCGGCGTCTGGAGCTGCTTCATGTAGCTGGAACAATGTTGTCTAATGAAAGGGGCCCCCTGTTGCTACAAAAATCAGAAACCGATGAATCCCTTAGCTCTGCCGTTTTGAAGCATGCTTTTATTGGGGAAATATGGGCATGGAGGTATGAGCGTTGTTGTTGCTCGATTTCAGATCTGGTGCAGAGGTGTTTCATTGCAGAGAGTGGCTGCTGCCCTCGGCATGGCTGCAGGGTTTGCTGTGCTGCTGAGAGGGGCTGCTTGGACCTTGGAGCTAGGCTTGAGCCTCATGTGAGAAGGTGGCATCAGCCCAGGTCCAGGTGAGGCCTGCCCAGCCTTGGGGATTTGCTGAAACCTTGAAATGCCCTTTGTATAGCTGGAGAGACCTTTGTGTGATGCAAGGCCTTGTCCAGCTCTGGAAGGCAGGGTTTATTGGAAAGGTTTTGTTTACCTTAGACAAAGGCTTCTTCTAACCCTGGGCACTTAAGCTCTAGCTGGGAGAGTTGGTTGTTACAACAGTGCTGTGGTATTCTCCAGAATTTAAATTTTCTGTGGGTCCAAAATCAAAATGTGTTACAGCATGTACTCCAAGCTATCGGCATGTGTTTTCTTCCTGCATGGGGTCTGTCAGGGTGAGTATGTGTGGGCACTTGGCGAGCTGTGCCTAGCACCTCTGCTGAGCACAGCTCAATGGGAGCAGCTCCTAAACTTAGTGATGGTCTTGCTCAAGCAGGGGCCCAGAGCTCTCTGCTATCAAAGTGGCTGGTCGCAGAAAGCTCGTTATACCCAGGCTTGCCAAGATGTAGGTGACATTGTGTGCCACCATGCCTTCCCATTATCAGCTGGTTGAGGATTTTCATTTTCTGGCTTGTTCAAAAGTTCAAGTGAACACCATGGTTTTAATAGCCATAAATATTCAGCTCGTTTGATTTGATCATTCAGGTGGTGTTGACTGTGCAGCAGTTGGTTCTGTTGCTGGTGAAACGCAGGGCAGGGAAAGAGCCCAGTCCATGCACCCAAACTGCTGCCAGAACCCAATGTTGTCTGTGTTTTTCAAGGCTCAGAGTGGTGGGTGGCTGTGCCACCCTGCTGGAGCTATGTTTGGCCCATGGTGAGCTGTGATAGTTTGATCATCCACGGAAGCTCCATAGCTGAGGGGTTTTTCTTGATAGTGATGAGACTACTGCAGTTAGTAGAAAGCTGAATTTCCTCTGTCTGCACAAAGAATGAGAATGGTCAAGAAGTAATAAATTCCTCTATGTAAAAAAAAAAAAAAAAAGGAAGAAAAATCTGGATGAGTCAAGGTAATATGCTGATCTGTGACCTCTGGCAAGCACACAGGTCAGTTTTCTGCCACCCCTGTTAGCAGGGCAGCAACCTCTGGTGGGCACATGGGGGCTTCCCTGGCTGCTGCGATGGCAGCCCGGCGGCCCTTTGCCAGCTCAGTGGCAGGGGAGGCAGACGAGTTTGCATCATCAGGGCCACAGCTTGCAGAGGGAGCTGAGTGCTGATTCAGGACTCGGAGCTGGAAGCGGCTGGCACCGCAGGGCACCACCGAGCCCTGGCAGGAATGTTGTATTGCCCTGAGACCGGATGAGCTCGTGCCTGCCCTTGGCAGCCTGCCTGCCTTTGCAGCAGGGATGCCCTGAGGCTGTGCAGAGATCCCACTCCAAACCCTTCAGCACGCAGAGGTGCTGGCAAGCTGTGTGTATCACTCCTGGGCCCGTGGGGAGCCCAAATGCTGTGAGGCCATGAGCCTGTGTCCTGCTCTCAGTCCCACGGTGCAGATGTGCCCCAGATCACTGCAGGAAGCAGGACACAAGCGGATGCAATTTTGTGTGTAAAGCTGACCCAAGTGTGAAATGTCGAAGGACAAGTGTGGCTTGTGTCTGGTCAGATAAATTGCAGGGCTGCAGCCAGCAAGGCTACTTCACGACAGTGCAGCAAACGGCCTTCAGCCCTGGAAATCCCTGATGAAGCTGGTGGGAAGCTTTGCCTTTCCCCTCCTAGGTTTCTGCGCCAGACCATGCTTCAGCAGGATGTTACCAACCCATCCCAATGCATGGCCACTCTCAAATCCATTCTGCTTTCCCCATTTGAAACAAATGACTTGAGATAATGGTAGTCTTAAAACTGTAATTTACTTTTTGTGAAGAGGGAATTACAGGGAGCGTAGAGTCTTTTTCGGAAAAAAATTACAGAAGGCTTGTGTAATGAATTTGATGTGAGAGGAAGCACTAGCTGTCTTTTTGCCTCATGTTTCTTTTTGGTGTGTGTCTGGATGTGCTGGTTTTGGCTGGGGTAGGGTTAATTTTCTTCCCAGTAGCTGGTACGGGGCAATGTTTTGGATTTGTGTTGAACACAGTGATGATAATATTGGGGATGTTTTTGTTAATGCTCAGCAGGGCTTACACAGAACCAAGGCCTTTCCTGCTTTTCCTACTGCCACACTAGTGAGGAGACTGGTGTGCATGGGAGGCTGGGAGGAGAGGTAGCCAGGACAGGTGACCCAAACTGACCAAAGGGATATTCCAGACCGTACAACATCACGGCTCAGTGTATAAAGTTGGGGGGAAGAGGGGAGACATTTGGAGTGATGTTGTTTGTCTCCCCAAATCACCCATAAGTGGGATGGGGCCCTGCTCTCATGCAGATGGCTGAACACCTGCCCAGCCATGGGAAGCAGTGAATGAATTCCTTGATTTGCTTTGCTTTTGTGCATGGGTTTTGCTTTCCCTATTAAACTGTCTTTATCTCAGCCCACAAGTTTTCCACCTTTCACCCTTGTGATTCTCTGATTCTCCCCCTGGTCCTGCTGGTGGGGGACTGAGTGAGTTGGTTGCCTGGGGCTTGACTCTAGCTTGGGTGAAACCATGACAGTGGACTTGGAAAATTCCTTCATCAGTTAATTAAATCCTTCCTGGGAAGGCAGTGAAGTTAGAAGCGTGTGGTGTGTGATAGAGCATTTAAACACACATGAAGGCAGGGCTTATCCAGGCACACAGAGTTCTCAGTGTCACTGCCACAGGAGCAGGAGCTCCAGAGCACCGTCCTGCCCCTGCACAGCTCCTTTAGGGCTCCTGCATCCTGCCTAGGAATGGGCATCACTTCAGGGGTTTGGTGTGATGCTGGGGGTAAGTGTTAAGACTCAGCATATGAAGCCCCTGACCCAAGGGCTGTGTTTCGAGCTTGGCTGTGGGGGAATAGTGCTTCTTGGAGCCTGGGGGATGCTGGCCTCTTCCCCTGGAAAAGGAGCACATAAGAAGGGCAGCTCCTTGCATATGGGGATGGACCGTGCATATGTGCATACTTCCGACATTGTTGTTTGCACTTTGGCTAAGAAACTGCAAACGGCAGAGGTGGAGGTGTCTGGTTATGTTCTAGTTTGATGCTTTGGATTAACTGTGAGTGATTTTCAGAATGCTGGTTTAAATAGAGCACCTGAACAGACATTAAATTGCCCTGTGACACTCTCACAGCCTTCCCCAGACCTTAGCGAGAAATGCTTGGGAAACCGAAAGTGTGTTTGTGGCACCACATGTTCCTCTGTTTGGCAATGGTGGCTAATTTTTTTGTAAATTGAATAAATCATGTTAAAAAAAAGTTAATGAGGCATTTAATTAATTAACAATGTAGAGTTTTATGGTCTTTATGGTTACATTTTGTGGTTAATGACATTCTTCTTATAGCCTCTTAACACAGAATTGCCCGACAAAATTAGCTTTTTTTGTCCAGTAGTAAGTATTCCACCCTAGGACGAGCCTTTCCTTTTTACAAAAATAGATGAAACATCTTTTATTTTGAGTTGCAAAGTCTATTTTAAATGGTAACTGTGTGCTAAAAGTGGTGCTGAATACAGCAACTGCTTCAGCTACCTATATCCATCTGCTAGTTTGCCTGGCAGGGTGGTCTGGTTTTGAAGGAAAATTCATACCTCCGGAGTATAATTTTGCACAGCCCTTTCTTATGGGCTTGAGCACATGCAGGGTAAAGAGCATCCGTTCTGGACTGATGTTTTGCCTTTGGACTGATTAGCAGGAGCGTTCAGAGCCCCTGTTTGGTGAGAGGTGGGACTGTGGGGGTCCTGTGTTAAACGGGTGGGTTCTTTGGGGTAGGTGGGTGCATCCCCCGTGGCAGGTGGAGGGATGCTCTGGAGCCTGGGACAGGCAGCTGATTAGCTCTCAGCTCTAGCCTGGTTGGTGAAGGCCTGCTAAAAGAGCAGCTTCATGCTGTATCCTGGATACCAGCTCTCGAGTCAGGTGTACCCAGAGCACAGATTGTTGCGGGCTTTCCGGTTTATTTTGAAACGGGAAGAATAAATGCATTGCGCCCGACGTTTTATTCTTATTTTGGCAAAACAAGCACTCGCCCCCTCCGTGCCGTATCTGGCTTTACAAGGATGTCACTCAAATGTAAAATTAATGGTTTACCACTAATCTGGGAATGTGGGGGCTATTTAATGCATGGAACATCTCTTAGAAATGTGTTTTGTTTTGTTTTGCCTTCTTTTGCATCCGACACGAGTCGAGGAAGACTCGCACCATCCTAAATTTTCGGTTGAGTGATGGAGCAGTCATTGTTCCAAGGCTGCACGGCAGCGCAGAGCTGAGTCTGGCCCAGGCTCTGTAGCATGGTGTGTTTGACTGCAAGATGAATTGTGTTAAATTCACATGGCTTCCTGCGGCGCCGGGCTCGTTATTGGAACCTGGCGCCTGGCTTTACTTCTGCATGCAGAAAAGTGGGGTGGGTGAAAATGGGATTTCCCCGATCTCGATAGAGCCAGGCTGGTTTTTGTTTGCTGATAGCAAACCATCCTTTGTGTGTCTTAAGTGTGTTTTGTTTTGGGTCATGCACTTTTTCTTTTAAAAATCAAACTGACGTTGGCTGTGCTGCTGTTGCACTTGCAGAATTTTCTGTTAAAAAAATGTAGATGTAAGAATAACAACCTTCCCACTGGCTTTATGTGTAGAAGTTCTCAGAAGTGGAACATAGTGAGTTTTTTCTGTGGAATTTTTATGTTCTCCCTGTGTGACAATTCCTGATGTTGAGGGTTACAGGGTCATGCAGGGCATGGAGCTCTCAGTGTCACTTTGCCCAAATTAGTCTGCTCAGGGAAGTCGTGGTCTCTGCTACGTCTCCTGAACAGACAGGACTGTCAACAGCTCCCCCTTTTATTTTCCTTTTGACTGACCCATCTCATAGAGGGTAACTTAGCACATCGCAGGGATTTTGTCTTTAGCCTCTTGCCCCTCCCGCCCCAACCCTTTTTCCTTCAAGCAGAGAAATCTGTGCATTTACCCAGCAAGAAATGACTCGATGTTCATCTGTTTTCCTTCCTATTTCCAGGAAGTGGTTCTGTACTGTTTGGAAAACAAGGCCTGTGATGTGAATCATCGGGACAACGCGGGTTACTGTGCCCTGCACGAGGCCTGTGCCAGGGGCTGGCTGAGCATCGTGCGGCATCTCCTCGAGTATGGCGCGGACGTCAACTGCAGCGCTCAGGATGGAACCAGGTTAGCAGCACCCCCGGCCCAGCACCGGGTCACCTCTGCCTCCCTCCCCTCTGTGCCTCTCCTTTGTCCTCCCCTTGTCCTGCCTCCCCACCCTGAAACGCTCAAAGCAGGTAGCACTGCCTTATTGCTGGTCCTTGGGCAGGGACGTGCAGGACTCCGTGACCTCCTCTGCTCTCTGGTTAATAAAGCAGTGGGGACACGCTTCTGTTGTGACTCGAGTTCAGGGTAATTTCTTTTTTCTTCTGGGAATTTCAATAAGTTGTGCTTTGGTTGGTTTTTGTGAGTCAGTGGAATTGCCAGCTGCAGGGCAGGAAGGAGTGATACTTGAGCTGCAGCCGTGCTCATGTGCCCTCCAGGTCCTTTGAGCTGTGCCAAAAGAGTGGAGTTTGCCTTGTTAGCAGGGTTACTTTGGAGAGCACTTCAGGCTTTTGTGGCGATCGGGTGTGCGAGTCCTGTATGTGCTGTATAAAAATGTTGTTTGCTGAACTGTTAAATTATCTGCTCATTTGATATTTTGGATTTACTTTTTTCTTTTTTTTTTCTTTTTTTAATCCTGAATTAGCCTTTTTTTAGTTTCCTTCACAGAATAGTAGGGGTGCTTAGTTTGTGTGCTGGCAGAATAGATAGCGAGCTTTTCTTTTTAGCTTTGTGGAGAAAAAAAATGCTGCTCCCGACCTTTTTTTTAAGCTTCTTGTGTATCTCCTAAAGCACCTCTTCGACCACCTCTGCGAGGCTGACCTTGGGGTAACTTGTCCTGAGCATATGCAGAGCGTTATTCAGTCTGTGCATTTTGGGGACAGGTCGCTTTGTATGCTGCGAATCTCCTGCAGCTTGTTATCTTAAATGGTTTATCGCCTTCCCTATCACCATCCAAATAGCCAGGGAGGTAAAATTAGCGTAACTAAGAGCCTGGTTCTTTTGTTTTTAAGCTCTTTATTTATTAACTTGGGAAGGGAGGAGTCAGGAAAACAAGAAGAGGTCTGGTTAGGATGGTCCATTAAAAGTTCATGATGGCCCATTGTTCCCAGCCCATCACCAGCCCATCACAGCTCAAAGGAAAGCTTTGGAAAACATTAAAACCCCGACTGGATTGTCAGATTGCTCCTCTGTCGCCCATGTCTGTGTAAGAGTTCTGAGCTCTCCAGGCTGACAAACAGCCTCGCATTTTCTGCTGCCTTCAGCTTTAATATGTGACCTGTGCAACAGCGGTGAGTTACCGTAAAAAGGATCCTAAATTATTTTTGTCTCACTCGCTGGAATAACCTGTATAGAAAATTATCCCTGGGAAGTATCTCAGCAGTCTTAATCACCCGCCAGTTCAGAGTCCACCTTTGATTTCTAGTCACAGACGGAGCTGATTTTCAAGAAAGAAACTTGGCCAGTGTACCTTGAAAAGTTGTTTTTGGGAAAATGGATTTTAGAAATGAACATAATGATGATCTGATCATAGATGGTAATGTCAGAACTCAGCGTGCTGTTGCCTCTCTTTTCTGAGGGCAGACTTACTTTTCATTTGGAAAGCTGCCCAACAGACAGCAAGAATCCAAACCACAACTAATATACAGAGGGAGGATGGTCTGAATTGGGCAGGACAGAGGGCAGAAGCTTCTGTAAGGAGCTTGGGGTCTGTGTAATGCACTGCCTTTTGGCAGGATCAGACTTCTCTGTCTCTGTAGAGTAAGCCAGGACGTTCATAAGACAAGTCCCATTTCTCTCGTGAAAGTTTTTCTCCTTTAACTTTTAGTATAGGAGAAAAGATGTAGGAGGAAAGAAGGGAAGGTGTGTCAGTCTTCCTCAGCTCTGTTGCTTTTAAAATTAAATTCCAGAACATGTTCAACCCTTAGAAATACAGTAAAGTTCTAAAAAGAACAACAAAAAACGCCCCAAAACAAAACCCAAAAAGTACACTGTCAAAGACTTGTCCTTCTCTCCTGCTTTTTTAATGACTCTGAATATGCTTTTTATTTTCCACTTTGCCACCTCACTTATCCAAATGTACTTTGGGTCGTGCTGTGGAAGCTCTGAAGCCTGCAGACAGTGGCAGTGGATGTGTTTAGTTCCGTTCGGAGGAGTGATGTAACTGTGATGCAGCTGCGTGTGCTGTGTGAGCGCAGCTGTGGTAGTGAGGCAGCTTGGGGGGGTCACCTGGAGCTCTGGGCTCTGTTCCTTGCTGCCTCTGCCGTCGGCTTTTTGGAGGACACTCTGAAAAGTTGTGGCTGGTGAGGAGATGGCTTTGGTCTGTACAGGATGTCCGTGTGAATGTGAAGGATGCGGGAAAGTTCTCTGAAGTCTGTGCGTCTCTGAAGCGCTGCGGGTGCTCTGATCAACGTGCAGGCTTTGCATGTGTGTGTTTTGGGATGAGCCAGGCGTTCAGGTTGGTTCCTGATAGTATCAGAAATCCCGGTGAAGCCAGAAACAAAGCGCCAGACTGGTGTAGGGGCAAGGAGGAGACAGTGTTTGGGGGGTGTAGGAATGGTGCAGTCCTTCCATTCACCCCAGCTCGGCACAGGATGTCCCGCTCTGCCCTATTCACAGCACATCTGGGCAGGCTAAATGTGGTAGGTCTTGGATGTTTTTCCCCTTAAACTCTATGCTGATGGACCACATGCAGTGCCTGCAGACCCTGAATACACAAGCACTCTGCTGCTCAATTAGTGCCTAATCAAAGATTATTGTAGAACCCGGAGATCTTTAAGACCTGTCTCCGAGGTGCTGCAGTCACTGAGGGCTCTTAATCGTCTTACCTATAAATAATAATAGACCGTGCTTAAGAGGTGAGAGCTTCCCTTCCCTGACAGGACCCCAGTAAGCGCAGTAGCTCGACTAGGGGCGTTGGAACTGACATTAGCAAGGCTGTTTGCCGCGTGTATTTGGCCTTATCTCACTGTTCTTCTCTTACCTCTGCAGCCCAACCCGTGCCATTATAGAAACAAAGCCACATGCCAAAAATACAGACGTCCCCTGCCTGTTAGCGAGGGCTCCACGTTGCTTCAGAGTTCGTTCGCTCGCTAGATTCTCTCTCCGCAGCCAGTTTTGCTGTATCCTTCCCGCTGGCAGCTGATGAGCTCAGCCTTTTTTATTTTTTTTTCCTGCGAGGACCATGCCAAGATGGCTCTCTTCCTGTGTCCTTTCAGCTGGTCTTGGCAGAGCCATACCTTCCAGCAGCTAATTGCGTTAAAGAAGACTCAGCCTGCGTAGCTGCCCTGCTGCAACTCGTGCCTTGCCTCTTCCGTGGGGCAGCCTTGCGTAACGGAGCGGATGGAAACAAAAACAAAATGCCAAAACATGGCATTGCTCGGCGGGTTACAAGACCTCTTACTGCAGTGAGGAGAATTCTGGTGGTGCCTGAAAGGCTGAGAGTAAACCCTGACTGGTCTAAATAGTTTATAATTTTGGTGCTGGAATGATAAACCCCCAGTGAAATGTTTTCCTAACTCTCGTGGCAGTAAAAATAGTAGGAAGAATTCGGCAGTACACAAGAGAGGGTTGAGATGTGTGTCTTTTGTAGGATATTGCAGCTCTTGAATGTCCCCAGATCCTTCTGGGGCCTTTTGAAGGGTTTGTTTTAGAAACGAGCTGTGCTACGTTTACTGTACCGTTAGGGATAGAGAGTGTTTATTTCCACGATGCTCAGCGTGGAAGAGATTGTATGGCAAAGCAGCCCAGGAGAGGACTCCCAGGGATCTTCTTTTATTTTCACATCTGAAAAAGTTGCCCGTTCCAGTAGTTGCTTTTGCATCCTACAAAGAGGATGGTTAAACTCTGCCAAGACTGAAGAATACTCCCTCCTCTGCTGGCCCTGCTGGGAGAAGCAAACAAATAGCTGTGCCTTTGCATGGTTCCGCTCGTGAGCTTGCCAAGAAGCTGTTCTAGCCAGTAAAAGAGTCTGTCAGTGCTCTGTTTTGGCCTTTTCTCCCTTAACTTATCTATGGGGAATCTCCTTCCTCCCCCCACACCCCATCCCTGCCAGTGTTTTCTTTCCTTCCTTCTATTTATTGTTCTTCCTTCTTCCGCACGGCTTTACTACGCCTTTCCTTCCCCATGCCTCTATAAATTCCCCTCTCATGCCCAGGCAGCCTCCCTGTGTACTCTGAGATGACGAATCTGGTTCTGCCTGCCCCGCTGCCTGCCCTGCTGCCTCTGTCTGCCGCACCACGTTGGGCTTGGTGACCTGTAAATAGGCAGAAGGAGGTTCCATCACAGGATTACAGCCCATGTGCTGCAGTTTTTCCTTCCTTGGGAATGCCCAGGCACCCTTTAATAAACTCGTCTGAGTGTCGTTAAATCAATTGAAACACTGGGCGGTGATTTAGATGCTGTTTTTAATAAGTTAAGGGAGCATCTTGAATTCATTACTGCTTCAAAAGCCACTTAGGTAAGTCAGTTTAAAAAAAAAACCCCAACACAAACAAGAAAACCCACAAACCAGTAATCCCACAACACTCCTCAACCCCCTCCCAAAACCAGAAAATCGTAATTCTGAAATAAAATTTAAAAAGAGTTCAAAATTAAAGACTCCAGTAAAGCGAGGGAGTGGGGGAGAAAGAGCATTCCCAGCACTTGGCAACAGCCGTAACTCTGATCTGCTCCTGTGCCTGTTGCCAGACTTTCAGCCAGGGATGCTTCACGCCCAGTGGGGGACAGGAGGGTTTGCAGCAAGGCTGACCTTTCCTGCTGTAGATGCTCAGAGTGCCATGACCCAGCAGCTCAGGCCTCAGATGCTTGCTGACAGCAAGGAACACCTGATACTTCTGCAGCCTCTGTGTCGGCACCTCTGTTATTTGTTGCCTCCTGCTTGGTGTCACCTGGGATGTGACACTGTGATGTAGCACTGAGCAGATCCTGGATATGATGCTTCCCCGTGGGGAAGCACTGAGTCAGTAGGTGGAGGTTGGAGGGTGAGACTTGGCAGGGAAATCCCGGGAATGCTGGCTCCTCCAACACAGTCTGTCTCAAAGGCATCAGTTCAGTGTTTAAATTCAGAGACATTCCCTCAGAAACTGAGAAGGGATATTTGCCAGTGATCCTCATGGACCTCTCTGGTCTTAAAATGTGAAGGTGGCTTTCCAAAGAGAGGTGTGTTGGGCTTTGAAGGCGTCCACATGTTGTGCTCTCTGCTGCCAGGGGTCTGAGGATTGGCACAAGCTGGACTGAGGACTGTGCTCAGCGGCTTGAGGACCACCTACTTCTTCACTCTGTTGGTGGCATGGGGTGTATGGGAGGCAGGCAGCGTGGGATAAGCCCTCTTTCTGTAGGGAACAAACCACCAAGTCCCCAAGTGCACCTCCTCAAGTCAGTATATTGAGGACATGTCAAAACCGATACGACATGCAGCTTTCCAGCAAGATGGGTGCAAACAAGAACCCTTCACATGTAGCAGATGTTAGTCACCCTAAGTCGTGGCCTACTGGAAAGTACTTGGAGTAAATACATCTAGATCATTCTGAGACTTGTGAGAGTCACCCTCCTCCCTCTCCTAGCAGCAGTGCTGTATGATAGATGAGGAAACAGTGGTATGCCATCCTCTTCTGACTGGTTTGATCCTCCCCTCCTCTGTCCTGAGCTTTCGTGGATGCCAGGTCATGCCAAAGCAGTGGTGACATCGAGGGGACGTTGCCCTGTGAGGCAGCAGTGGTGGGATGTGACCCCTTGGCAGGAGGGAGTTGAAGCCCCGGTTGTCAGCTGAGCGTTACTTGGCAGATCAGGAGATGGAGCGGAGAGGTTCACTTGGCTGTGCTTCCACATGACTTCCTGTGGTAACATCCTTGTGAAAGCTTTCCAGGAAGGCAGTGTGTGATCCTGGTTAAGATCCTTCCTTGCGCTTTCATACAAGCTCCCTGAGAGCTTGAAAGCCTTGTTGGGGGGCAGCAGTGTTGACAGCCCAAAGGAGGAGTGTTGTGCTGAGTTGGACTGCCGTGATCACTGCCCACGCACTGGCCTCTGCTTTTAGTTCCCTACTCTTGCTGTCTAAGGAAAAGATGGGATTTTAACACATCTTCATTAGCCTGAAGGGTAATATGTTCTACTTCCAGACAACTCCCCGTTACGTATAATCAATTTTAAAGGCAAAAGTTAATGCGATTTATAATTAGCGATAAGGAATTCTAAACCTGGAATTGCAGGCCTGTGTATTAATGAATAATCCTTCTGAAGGCTCACAAAATCTGTGTCTGAGCTTGTATAGATTGCTCATGCCGCATGAAGTGCGTTAATTTCTGGGTGGACTACACTTAACATAACATGTTTTCTATTCTCTGATTAGAAGGGTTGAATTGTGCTGCAAATATATTCACAAGTAGTGTTTAAAGAAGATGTTCTGCGTGGAAGTTTAATTCCTAGCAAATTTTCATAACTTATTTCTGTGTACATAATTTAGGAGCTTCGGGTAACTGATTTCTGTGCTTGCCCAGAGGCAGGCTGAATGAGCCTTGCTCCACAACACGCTGTTAAATTGGCAGAGATTTGGAACGGTAGAGTGACTCGCAGCAAAATGATGTTTGTGAGGCTTCACACAAACTCCTGCTTTCTGTAACAGCGGTGTAATTATTTTACTGTCCCTCGAAAATGTGTACAGCAAGGAATAGACGTAACAGAAATATGTGCCCTGAGCAGTCTGACTGAACACAAGAGGGGAGGGGGATGATGTGCAAGTAAAACCGACAATAAGATGATTGGCAGCAGTATTAATAGAGTTACTTTCTATAAATAACTTTGATCTACAGTCAGAAGTTTCTTGTCAGAAACATTTGCATAATACTGTTGAGTCAAAATGTAACGCCGTGATTTTTCTTTCATTTCACACCAGACCGATCCACGACGCGGTCGAAAACGACCACTTGGAAATTGTCCGCCTGTTACTGTCCTATGGTGCTGATCCAACACTTGCAACCTACTCTGGGAGGACCATTGTGAAAATGACCCACAGTGAGCTCATGGAGACCTTCCTCACAGGTCTGTGCCCACACTGCTTGGGGCTTTCTGGTTCTGGCAGATGGAGGCTTGTTCCCTGTCACCCAAAGTCCATCCTGCCTGGCAGGGGTGACTTAATGCCACGGAGCTGTGGGCTGGGCTGGGCTGCAGTAGCTCCCTCTTTGCCTGCAAAGCCCCAGAGGTTGCAGATGGGAAGCACAGCCATGCTTGGGGGCTCCTTCTAATTGAAACTCTTAATAAGTCATAAGGATTATTCCACTGTCAGATTTGATAGGTGGGTAGGAGGTCTGCGGGCTGTTTCGGTGCCTTCAGTTCTCTGCTTGAAATGAAAATAAGAAACTTGCCAATTTAAATAGCTGTTTGTTAAACATACTCATGTTTTCCCATGGTCTTGCTTTTTATCTTAGACTATTTTTGGTTTTGCCAGTTCTGCCTTGTTTTATATCTCAGATACTGTAAAGATACAGTAAAGGCTCTTGTCTTTAAACATATCCATGTCGTAACATGGTTTTAGATTTTTTTTTTTCCTCATGGTTTTGGATGAAGACACTTGCATCCCCTAATAACTTACCTCTGAGCATGTTTGCAGTGTTCATAGTCCATGAGTTTAAGTACTCATCTGTTTACCTGTTTAAATGGTGCAGTATAAAAGGCACACAGGTGTTCCAGGACTCCAGTAAAGTCCAGTATCTTTGACTTCCTAATATCCTGAATCCCAGTATCTTTTCACCAATTCAGCTTGTAAATCTCCCAAATTATATCTGTAGAAAAGAACTACATCTTCTGAACATACCTGTGTGGAAAAAACCTTTTTCATCAGTTTATTTGGGGCCACAGTTTCACCCGCAAGTTGATGTCCAGAATAATTGTGAAGGCTAAAAAATGTAGTACTCCCTGTCTTCACAAAAATAAGATGCTGCTCTCAGTACCTGAAGCTTAAGGTTGTGTGTGTCTCTTTCAGACCTTAGGTGATTGTTTGATGTGGGGGAATGGTGTTTATATGCTGTAGTTTGTAGCAGGTGTGCCAGGAATATGGTGTGGGATTTTTTAGATGGAAGGTATGGAGGACGCATGTTGAGGCTCTGTGACGTGCAGTCTCCTAACTTGCCAGCTTTTTTGTTCTCATCAGTATGTTTTTGTTGTTGTTTTTTCCTCTCCAGAGTATTTAACTGACCTGCAAGGTCGAAGTGTTGATGACCCTGGTTTGTACTGGGATTTCTATGGCAGCTCTGTGTGCGGTGAGCAAATGTTGCCCTTTATTTCTTTGTATGCAGAGACTTTAAAAACATGGGGGTGGGGGCTGTTTTGTTGTGGTGGAGGAAGCTAGGAAGGAAGCAAACTGATTTTGTTCACAGATCACATTATTGGGGAAAAAAGCAAGATCTGCAACAGTCTTTTCATTGCTGACTTAGCACCTTTATTCAATTTTATTTAGATCCGAAAGATGAATCCGGATTTGATGTCTTGGCAAATCCTCCTGGCCCAGGTGATGAAGACGAAGATGGCTTTAGCGATGTGTTTGAATTTGAATTTTTGGATGAGCCTCCCTTACCGTGTTACAACATTCAAGTGTGTCTCTCTCAGGGGTAAGAACAAATACAAATTTTGGGGTAAAAGCAGCAGGGATGATCTGCTTGTGTTGGTGGCAGTTTGTGTCAGCGGGGAAGAGTGTTTGTATTTACATAACATAAATGAGAGATCAGTACTGTAATTGCTGAGGTTTTTTTGGAAATAAACTATTAGGAAGTGAGAGGGGAAAAGGCTGTTTGTCAGGGCTGAATTTTTACTGCCATATTCCTGAGCAGGACAAGTGACGTTTGAACACAAATTCCTTTTCCTCATCCCAGACTGGCATCTTGTTTATAACTTTCCAAAATAGAAGTGCTTCTAGGACTTAAATTTGGGTATCATGTTTGTAAGGTGTTAATTCTGTTTCATGGGCTTTTCTGTTCTGCTGCTGAATGGACATGCTTTTGTGGATGACAAGATTACACCATTACTGCTTTTCTAGACTTTGTAGCAAAACTGGTTTAAAGCTCTGAATTGGAACAAACAAATAAGTATCTTAGGGAAGATCCTATGATACTTAATAATAAGCAAAGACCTGGAAAGTTGTATTATCTATTATATTCAAGATATAAATTAGATTTGTAAATGACTGTTGTTTACCATTTGCACCAATTTTGGTGACAGGTAGTTTTAAATATTGATCATGCAGGAATGTGAGTTTTAGTATGTTTTTGTTACATGGGTGATGGATCTAACTTTATTCCCTGAAGTGGACAAGTACAAAGATTGAATTTTAAAACTGTGTTGTTTATCTGACAAAAAACCGACTTACTATCGACTTATATTTAATACTGGCATCTCTGGAAGTCAGGGGTGCTGAATTTTGTGGTTGTAACTATAAGCCATCTCCTTCTTTGTGAAATGACAGTTGGGATCAGGTGGCCCTGATAGGTGTCTTTAGATGTCTGAGTTGGGATGGCTGCTTGCCCAGGTGGACATTGAGCAGACCAGGTTTTATAGATCCCAGTGCTCCTGCATGCCTGGATCCTTCCTTCCCAGAGCTGCAGGTAGCAGTACTCTGAATAAATATGTGCACACCTGCTCATCTGTTATATTCAACCCCTGGGCGACAGCCTTGATTTTAGAGGGATTGTTTGTGGGTGTGGGATCGGGGAGGGTTTGTCACACAGCAGTGTGGGGAAGAGTCAGGGATCCTGTCACTTAATGTCAGTTATTGAAGCCTCTTTCTCCTTTGCTTCTGCAGACCACGGAACTGGCTTCTGCTCTCGGACGTGGTGAAGAGGCTAAAAATGTCAACTCGCATCTTCCGCTGCAACTTCCCCAACCTGGAAGTCGTCACCATCACGGAGGCAGAGTTTTACAAACAGACTTCCCTCAGCCAGTTGTTCTCTTGTGCTACAGACCTTGAAGCTTTTAACCCAGAGAGCAAAGAGCTCTTGGACTTGGTAGAGTTCACAAGCGAGCTCAAGACTCTGCTCGGCTCCGAGCTTCACTGGTTGCATCCGCACGAGGACCCTCCCTTCGACATCCTCTGGTGAACCATCAGGCCATTTAATGTACAGTGCTCTATACAGTTCCTTCTTTATGTATATGTGTTCAAATGAAATTGTTTCTGTAAAGAAAGGACACTATTAAATATGAAAATATCTTTCCTTTATATAAGAGATCTGAATTCCAGTTGGATGGATTTTGGAAGAATTTTTTTTTAACTTCAATCAGTTTTTACGAAAATTGTTATATAATGTTTCTTTAAATGCACACAGGCTTTGGGATAAGTTTGTTATTACTCGGAACACATTTTTTTTTTAAAGAACACACCCACACACATTGACTTTGTTTCATACAAAGCACTGATTACACAGAACATACTTTTTCTAGGTGATGTGATCAAAGTCGTGTGGCTTGTTTGGGAGATAGAATTTGGTAAGGCACTTGGTGATATTATTTTCATTTTTTTTGTTTACAGAATTACCTGCTTTGGCCAGGTAAGCACTATTGAATATAATTCAATAGTTTGTAATATAAATTAAACCATATCCATACACATCAACTAATTGTAAGAACTTTTATATCCTAATTTAAAAGCTGTGAAATTTAGTTTTCACACATCAAACCGGATTGTTTATATATGTTTAAACATTTTATGCTCTTTATTTAAAGAAGACTTTGAACTATTTTTTCTGTACCTTGTAAAATATTGAAAAACTAACATATGTTGAAGTTGCTTGAAACTGTACATAAACTAAATTTTCTGAATTGTGTGTTTATGTTTGAGATCTGTGTTTTAACTTTGTAAGTAAATCTTCTGCCTTTGTATTTATATTTTACAAAAATTTTCTTAAAGGCAATAAAACTGTTGAGAAATGAGGAGGCTGAAGTGACTCCCATTAACTTGATGCCTGGTTGTGACATGAGCTTCATCTCATTTTTGAAAGGAGGGTGTCGTTTCCAAAGTGGGGCAGGGCTGGTAGAGGTGCAGGCAAGCAGCTGATGAAAGCTGGGGTACAATCTGTATTGGCTTTCTAAATTCCATGTTGCAAGAAAACATTAGGTGAGTGCTTTTGGTGGGACAGGTGTTTAAAAGTGGTGTTCACAACACCTTCTGCACCGTCTTTTAGTTTAAAGAATTGTGAATAGGTTCAATCATTTTCCCTCCTTTGACATCCTTTTAATTTCAATTGACTGAATTCTTTTTTCAATGGAGTCTGCAGAGTTGAGGAAAATAGTACCAGGGGAAATGCTTTCATATATCTTTTAATGTGGAGCATTAAACCTACAAGTACATTTTGGGAAAATTTAAAGGGACAGTGACCAGAATGTCACCTTTGCACAGCTCTGGAACTTGTATTTAAGAGGCTGAGTTCCCTGGCCTTGGGCAGACCCTCTCTGCCTTCCCCGTGTGGAAGGAAATTCTTGCTGTGAGCTCCTGAATTTTAATTTGGGGCTATTATTAAGAGTAGAATGTCTTATGATAGCCAATTGCCACTGAGGTGTTTAAACTGCACTGCTCTTCTGATGGGGGCCAGGACCCCACCCAAAGAGTCTTGATAAGAGCACCTGGTCAGTCTGGGAAAAGCATCTGGGAAGAAGTTTCTCCATTGTCCTGAAGGCTGAAGGTAAGGGAGAACAGTTCCTCATTTCTGAAGGTGCCCTGGAGGGGAAGACTCGGAACTGCTGCCTCTCGTGGTGTGCCTGTCCCTGTGTCTTTTGCCAAACATTTGTACTGTGTGGCTTTACAGTGGGGCTGTTCCTGTGGTTTTGTAGCTGAGCCAAGAGATGAAAGAAGGGTCCAAAAGCTGTCTGCTGCTGGACACCAAAGTCTCATTTCTGCACAGCACGGGGAATTTTTAGTCCTAACACATCTACTGCCCTCCTTTTCCCAGACTTGGGGTAAGGAGGGTGATGGTCTCTCCTGCACAGCTTTTATGAGCATGCTGGATTTCCTACAGTCCCCAGCTTTTCAAGGAAATGAAACACAGACATCCCTACTCTCCAGTGCCATCTGCTTTCACCCCCTGATTTTCCCAGAAAGAAGAGGGCCAGAAAATGTGAGGCAAGGGAGAAGGCTACCAGCAGTTGTTACAGACACCTTTATCTGATCAGCTGTGTAATGCTTGCATGGCTTGAGCTGGGTACAGATCAGCTTTGTGCCACTTCCAGGGTGTGTGGCAGACACCTCATTTCTCCCTGAGCCCCTCAGCAAACAAAAGATCGACCAGGCTTCCTCTTTTGGCCAGCTCCTCTTCAAAGAATCCAGAGCATGTGCTCCCCGAGCATCTCTGCTTAGTCAGCTTTCCCTGCCTCCACCCGTACAGTTGGGCCTTCTCCATGCTGGCTCCTGCCTGGTGCTCAAATACAGTAACAGCCTCATGCCGCTGCAATGCTAGTGTGTGTGCCTGCCCCAGGCGCCTGTGCTCTAAAAATAGGGTCATGGCAGGGAACACCTGATCCCAGCGCTGTCCCTTGACATAACACAGCCCTTCTGTACTCTGGGATGCACTTTTTTAAAGGGACATCGCTGTGCGAGGTGCTTCGGGGAGCACAGAGGGTTCAGCGAAGCAGGAGAGGGCACGAGCCTGGCTTGGCTGCCTCTGTGCTGGGTGGTTTGGGAGAGACTGTCACAGGGGAGGCTGGATGCAGGTGTAATTTTGCAGGAGGCAAGCCCAGGGGAGAGTTACCTTGGGAGAGGAGAGATGGCAGCGTGCCAGCAGGGCATGAACATGGTGACAGTGTGGGCGAGGGAGTGAAACACTGGCCAGCACTGGGACTGTCTGGATCCTGCAGGGCACAGAGCTGGGACTGGACGAGCTCCAGCCAGCATGGGGGCTGTGTTCAGCAGTTCAGTTTCTGATCTCACACTGCTCTCCTTTAAAGCGCTTTCCTGTGCATCCTTCTTGGGCCAAACATTCTTGCTTCACACTGCTGGCTTTGCTCCAGGTTAATAAAAAATGAGGAAGTGGAAACGCAGCCTTTGGGGATGGTAAAACCTTGCTGATCCTGTTTCTTGCTTTCTGCAAGGTGAAAGCGCGGTGTTGATGCTGTTGGGGGCAAAGCCAAGGTGTTTCCTTGAATTTTCCCTGCTTAGCGCTTGGATTTGCTGGGCTGGGAGTCTGTGCTGCCCTGTGGAGATGTGAGACAGCCACTGGTGCAGCAGGGAAAAACCCTATTTCCAGCCAGAGCAGGAAGATGAGCTTCAAAGAGGTTCCTTGTCAAAGTTGTTGCTGGCTGGGAAATCCCAGGGAATACCCAGTTCCGGGCTGGCTGCCTGGCAGGGAGGCTAAGGGGCAGCCGCAGCACAGGCAGTGCTGGGAGGTTTCCCCTGAGATAAGCGGTGCTGCTGAGCACCAAAATACTGAACTCCTCCTTCACCTTCCTGCCTTACCAAAGAGTTCTGCCGAGTGGGGTCAGCCCTGGGAGTTTCCTGTTTGGGTCATTTCTCCCTCCAGCCACTTTTCTCATTTCTTCTGCTTTGCTGTGGTGGTTGAGCTGGAGCCTTGTGCAGACACTGATGCAGTGAGTGGCAAGCAAGGGTCAGAGGAAGGGTGGCTGTGGTGCTTGGGCACATGGCTTAGTGGTGGACTTAACAGTGCAGGGCTAACATTTGGACTTGATCTTGGAGGTCTTTTCCAACCTTAATGACTGTATGATTTTAGTTAGCAGGAGCGGAATGGAAATTATATCAAAAACTGCTCCCAGGGGCCAAGCTCACTCGGTGAATCAAAAGAGTTTGAAGCTGACTCCTCCGTTCATTTCTGGGGTAAATAATGACTATAACTATAGATGAGACCCATCATTTGAGCATTAATGTATCAGGGAATGGTAAGTGCAGGCAGCTGCCATTCCCAGGCTCTGTGAGGCTGCTGGTAAACATTCACCATCATCAGTTTGCTCAGGGAAAAGACACACATTATTACTTTAAACTTGCACAGATCCAAGCTAACTGGAAAAATAGCATTTTATCTGCTTAAAATTTTTTGCAGAATGTGTTTTCATTTCAGTATGAGGCCAGTGGTGATAGAGGCCTTGGCAGAAGAGTTGACTGCCATAGTTGTGAAGACATAGATCTTTTCTCAGTGTGCTGAGATGCATTCACCATTGCATTTCTGCGAGAAGGAGGAGCAGAAGAAGGTGACAGGAATCCAAGTTTCACTTGGAGCAGTGTCAGGGGCAAAAATCTCCAAAGAGATCTGAAGAAGATGAAGTTTTAAGCATCCCACCATGATGTCCACCTGCATCAGTCTTGCTAGTTCTGCATTTCACCCATTGGTGTGGTTTGCATGGGTTCCCCTGATTGCATAGTGAAGAGACCCTTTTCCTGCAAGTGAAGTGTGGTGGATCCTTAGGAGCAGCACTGCCTTCTGCCCTTGGGGTGAAGAGAGCCATTGCTTGTTTCTGGTTTACCAGTCCTGAAAAAAAAACCCTGTCCACGCCATGTGCACATTTTCCTCCAGCAGACTGATGTGACTGTGGATGGTTGCTCTCTTGAGCCAGGTAGGAACCACAAATCTGTCACTAAATAGATTTTCCTTTTGTTGTCACATTAATTTGCAACTCATTAATAGTGACAGCAGTGAGGTACTGCACGGATGCAGATTTGCATATTCATGGTGAACTTATTATTAAACAAATAAGATTTCCCTAGCTTAGGGAAAGTACCAGAGTAATGCCACATTGTGCATTATAACAGCCTGAATGTTTTATTTTCTTTTTAATATGTTAATAGATGCAAGGGGCGCTCTTTTTTTAAGTAAATGTGCATCTCTAAAATAACGTGTAATTTAAAATATCACAATTGTTTAACTAGTAATCTATTAACAAACCTGCCAATAATTGAGCACAAATACCTATTTAATGTACAAATCAATTAACCAATTCTAAATGCTGGCTTTGTTGCCTGATGACCGTAGCACAGGCAGTACCAGCAAGGCACGACCATCACTCTGCTGGCGAGGTGACCCAGGGGTGGAGAGCTGATCCCGTGTTGTATGGTTCATTACAGTCCAATTGGTTGGTTTTCACAGTCACTTTTGTTTCTTCTCCCCAGAGGAGTGGTGGGAGAGCAAGTGAAGACTCAGCTTGCTGTGGAACCCACTGCCACCCTCTTGTCCTACGGGGCATGGCTGAGGAAAATGTGGCCATCTCAGCTCTGCAGGGACCTCCCTGCTCCCCCTTTTCTCTGCCAGCAGGCAGCTACCACCTGGATGTACCACCTAGACACCAGGTTTGGCTCAGCCCTGGTGAAGTGGAGGGCAGAGCTCTGCCCCCAGCGTGGCAGGTGGGCAGTGGGCAGCAAACTCCCCTGGTGCTGTGGGTTTCTTCCCCGATGCTGAAAAGATGAAAAGCCTGTGGATTTCAACAGGCACTCAAAATCTGCGGGTGAGAGGAATGGGAGATGTGGAGCATGGGGCTGTCCTGCAGGCAGGTGTTTTAATTCATTTGCTGGTAACAGTGAAGGTCCTTCTCCCTCAAAGTAGCACAACTTTTTCTGCTGGGCTATTCAAGAGTATCCAACATGCATAGTGAGCCCCTCTTCAGATCCCTGCTACCACATCCATATTTTTCATTCCTTTCTGGCTCTTTTGAGAATTTGTAGGGTAGTGGGCATAATTGCATGTGAGGAAACCAGCTGGTTATGGCAGTTCCCTTCAGTCCTGAAGTGAGGTTTTTTCCTGACCTGACTTTCCAGAGTCCTTTGACAGTGTTGCCTAACCACAAAATGCGGTTCTTACCCCATCCTGCCGTTTCCTTGTGAGTCACAAGCCACCCCCTTTGAACCACTGGCCTGTGCTCCCAGCTTCCTCAGGCTCTGGAGCTCCTGTTTCTGGCTAATTGCAAAGGGTGTACGGCCCTGAAGAGATACAGATAAAACCAAGGATGCTGAAATGCAACCATAAGTCACCCCAAAGACTGTGTCCCTGCAGGTGCAGAGCAGGGCGAGGCTGTTTTTAAAACCTGTGTACAACAAGCTCAGAGTGCCCTTCTCCAACAGATAATTTCATTTTCTGATGTGGGATCTGCTTTTATCTTCATCTCCTGGCTCGGGTCTCTCCTTGGCACAAGGAGGAGTGCCAGTGGGACTGCAGCCCAATTTCTACTGCTCTGTGGCTGCAGGCTTTTCCACACACTGAGGATGTAGAGGGTTAGTCAACACGTGGCAGACACTCATGATGTCAGAGACAGTGTCCAGTATTTGTAGCTGTCGAAATTTCAAGGAAAAGGCTACCTAATGAAAACCCTTTTCAAATATGCCATGAAACTCCTGTTTCAGTAAAGCCTATGTGAAGGCAAGTCCTGACAGGCCTCCTGAAATGAAAAGGGCAGATTATTTAACAGCTGATCAACACTAATAACCCTTGGCAAATACAGTATGCAAATTCAGAGCTGGAGCCAACATATGCCGAAGGGACTCTTCTGTGACAGCCTGGCCTGGCTGCTCTCAAACTGCTGCTGCTAACCACAGAGCCCAGCACTGGGAGTGGGGAGACCTGGGCTGCCACTGCCACGTGTCATGTCAGTGGTCTGCAGGTGCTTGTTGGGGAGAAGTTCCTCCACCACCACAGGAATCTAATGGGCATTTGGTGTCTGACCACTCATTGGGGCCTGGCTTGGGCTGCCTTGCCAAGGAGCTGGAACTGATGGCATAAAGCATCCAGGGAAACAACTAGTTTGAAGCTGGGTACCTTGTCTCCCCCAGTCCCTGGCATCTTAGGGTAAATATCACTTTTAAGTGTCTTTGTGACCTGCCAGTCTACACAAATGTACTCTTCTTTCTGAATTGGGCCAACCCATGGGCAGTTAAGCAAGGGATGGAGTTGGGTTTCCAGAGTAAGTTCATCCTTCTGTCCCCTAGCTCCACGTCATGAGGGTGGCTTTGTGCCTGCCTGGCTGCCCTGCACAACTCAGCTTCCCTAGCCCAGGGACCCTATCTGTGCTACCCAGTGGCTGCTGTGAGCATCTGGGGATTTGAGTCACCTCCCTGCAGGGCCAGCTCAGCACATGGCAGTGCTTGGGAATGTCCCCACAGGGGCTGGATGGACTCACTAAACCAGCAAAAGACAGAAGCCACTCAGGGTGGGTGGGTACAGGGTGGGATGGTACAGGGTGGGAGACCACCCACCCCCCTGCAAGGGAAGGAGGCAGTGCTGCCTGGGTCTGGGAGCAGGGCAAGGGGTCAGGGAGAGCCAGGGAAGTGTTGCCCTTTTGGTGGCAGTGTGGCATTACCTTGGCTCAGAAAGCTGGGTAAGCATGTGCCTCTGAAACCTGGATGCTGTGCCCATCCACCAGCTGGTGCTCCCAACACAGCCCTTAGCAGCCCAGTGACCAAACCTGCCTGGTCCCCAAGGGGTTACCTCTCCTGAAATGGCTGCCATGCCCAAAGAGATGGAGTGCCTTTGAGTATCGCTGTTTTCAAAGGCTCAGGAGTGAGCTTGATTAGCAAAATCAACAAAGAGATGCAAATAGGCTGCAGCAGAAAGGTGCTTTGTGAGGCTGGGAGTCGGGGCCCTGGGTAGCGGGAAGCAGCAGCTCTGTGTGCTGGGAAGCACTGGAGAAGGGAGGGTGTGTTATTCCCGAGAAGGCAGCGGCTCAGACCGGCACACGGCTCTGTGGACACAAAGCAGCGTCTCTGTCTTCAAGGTTATTTAAGAGTAAACAAGAGCTGTCAGGAGGGAAGGAACCCACTGCCGCCCAGGCACTCTCAGGCTATCTTGTGAGCACAGCAGATGTGGCATAGGCAGTGCAGGCTGGGGGAATCCAGAAAGCCCTTGCCCAGGCTTATTTCTACAGCTGCAGATCACCTCAAAAACACAGCCTCACGCTCAGCCCACGTTTGACTTGCCAGGGCTTCAAACACCCCACCAAGTTTCCAACAGCGTTAAAGCCTTTCCTGCTCAGTGTTTGCTTTCACTTCACCTGCAGTAACTCTTGGTGCTCCATGGGGCCCTCAGCTTTGCTTTAGAGGCAGAACAGGGTGAGTCAGCCCCATCCCTCACACAGCCAGCGCTGGAGGAGGAGGAGGAGGATGAGGATGTGGAGGAGAAGGATTAGCAGGGCAGGTATGTTCAGCAGCTGGTGCTGAATCACAGCAAGACAGCCCCAAGGACAGTCCCTCTTCTGCTGCCGGTGGCTCTCAAGTACATGGAATGCAGTATCCTAGGCAGTCTGTTTGTGAAGGTGTGAGGCAGTTTTTAAAATACACAGCAGAGGCTTCTGAGGGGCTTGGTTCTTCATAAAGTAAATTGGTTTGACAAGTTTATTTCTTTATCAGGTATTTGTCTAACCCCGTGACACTGAGAGACCTGATTTCCTGGTACAAATGTTAAAATGTAAACTCTCAGAGATGTGGACTGTCACAACCAGTGTTCAAAATATCCTCACCCCTGTTCCTTGTTGAGTGTCCTGGTGTGACAGCAGGAGACCCCAGAGATGCTGGATAATCGATGCTATGATCACATCAGGAAAAGAGCCCTAGTAAGAGCACAGGAGACAGGCTTCTGGCCCGTCCTGGCTGAGTGGCTGGTGGATTCAGGGGTTAAAAACAAGCCTTTTGCAAGCGCTGCCTCCATCCAACAGGATGGAGAGATTAGAAACACCTAAAGCGCCTGAAGGTTTGCAGCACCACTGACTGATCAAATAAAAATATGTGAATCATAAATCAATGTAATTTAAAGCAGACTTATTTAGAAATTGAGATTGGGCACTAAGGGACTTACTCAAATCACTCTGGTTTGCCATTAGCCACCCCCTGCAACTCTGTGTACTCTCTTGGGGTAGGTGAGGTGGGGGTGCAGATGTGCTGCCTCCCGTTTCAATCAGACCTGGGCAGGGAGCTAGGACAGGGCGGCTGGGGAGGCACCCAGGGTGGAGGAGGGACTCAGCTCCCTGCTCACCCCGGCTGCTGCCTGGCCCTGCTGGCCACCGACAGATGACGGCCAGACGGCAGGAGCAGGCTGTGCCGTGTGGCTGCAGGATGACACGACGTGTCAACGCAGCCCAGCGTGTCGGGGACCACAGTCAGTCCCAGCAGAGACAGACACTCTGGCGAGTGCCTTCCCTTGCTCACTTGGCTTAACAGACAGCTTTGGCTGTGCTCCTGCCATCATTTGCCACCTCCCCTCCTCAGCATGCAGCAGCCCTGAGCATCTGAGGAGGGACACGCTACAGTTGTGCACAGTCTCTGCGTGTGTGTGTGTGTGTGTGTGTGTGTGTGTGTGTGTGTGTGTAGGGGGTGCTGGCTGCTTGTTCCCAGCCCCAGCTGTGCAGGAGATCCTATTACCTCACCCAGAGCAGGAGCCAGGAGGGGGAAGGTTGGCTCTTGGCTCCCTCTTCCCATCAGGCTTGCAGTCACCCTGCAAACACATTAGTTTTCCTAAAACGGCACCAGAGAGCTTGAACAGCAATACCACGATGGCATTTATTAATTTTTTAGCATAGCTCTCCCCCCACCTCCACTGTGATTTGCATACCTCTTAATCCTCTTCCTGCTGCAATAATTCTGTGAAGGATAGGGAAATTATATCTGAGCAATAACTCCTTGACTCTGAAGCTGTGGAACCCTGTGTGCCATCCTGATCAGAGCAGAGAATTCCAGTGAGTGGAAGCAGGAGGCTTAACTTCCTGAGAGATACATCTCACCTACAAGACCCAAGGAAAGCTATCCATCCAAAGTATGTGGAACTCAGATCCGTCATTCCCAGATGGAATGCTCCCATCTTCCTCCAGGAAAGCCCCTGCCTTTGGCAATATTTTGCCTTCACAAAATTACTGTTCCCTACTGGCAGTGTCCCCCCTGCAGCAAAGTTGCTTCCTGTGGGGGAGAGGGAAGGAAAGCTGTGAGCTCTGGAGGTTTCATCACTTCTTCCAGCTCTGCCTGGGGAGCTGGGAACACCACCAGCTTCCTGCACGTGCTGGGATTGATCATCCCATGGCAGGACAGTGCTGCGAGGCAAGCTCTGACCCCAGCACTTCGGATGGCTTCTGCTGAGGTCTGTGACAGTTTTAACCAGCAAGAAGCTACAGACCCCAGCAGCTTCATTCATCACTTTTCTTACTGCTGTCTTTATCCTCGCCCTGTAGTACTCTGTGGCTGCGGGTGTCGATAGTTAGATGATAGAACTCTGGAGACAGGGTTGCTCATGGAACACGTGGTTTATTCTCAAGGGTCATGGGTGGTAGGGTCTGCCATCAGCTGCCAGCCCAGCTGATGGCGTGGTTCCAAGAGGAAGAATTTCCTGTTACAGTATGTTTTATCCCATTCTGTGTGGAATATTCTATTTACAGTGACCAACCGGTGCGAGACACAAATCCTATAGAATTTACATACAGCCTATGAGAACTACTAGATTTGAATAAGGCACTACCTTCTTATGCTAATCTCTATAATCCTTTCATCCTGCCTGACCTGCAGACCCCTTTTCTGCTTGGTCACAGGTATTGCCCAACATCCTGTCCCCTGGACTGGCATCCCTTCCCATATCAAAAGTGACTGTCATTTCTACCTCACCCACTGGCCCAATGTTCTCTGAACCTATTGCTAAACAATCATATTTATAAGGTTTCCCTGTATCACCTTCCCCAACATCGCCCCCCCCAGCTTTTTGTTTCATTTGGATTTGTGGATGCCTAACACATTTTCCAGTAAAAATCATAAAGATGAGTCAGTCAGGTCCAGGTCCAGGTCCAGGTCCAGGTCCAGGTCCAGGTCCAGGTCCAGGTCCAGGTCCAGGTTGAGAGAACAAATTCCTCCAGAAATCTCTGGAAAAGTTGAGCCAGTTTTTCTTGTCATCCCACTTCCTCTGTGACCAGGAGGGGACAGGGCAAGTAGGCAGGGGAGGAAGGACAGCAGGGTGATGAGTAGGTGGTGGAGAGCTCTAGGGAGCCAGCAGTGTGGGTGGACCATAGAGGGAAGCACAGGAGAAGAGCAGGAAACTAAGTTTGAGGAGGACACTTTTATCACATGGTGATAAGTCCCCAAACCACAAGCATCTCTTGGTGAGGGAGTGACTAAAAACCCAATTTGCTGCAGCTTTGTTAAAACTGTTCTACGCCATGGCTCTGCTGGAAAAATAAATAATTCTTAAGGTCTGAAAGATGGATCTTTGAGGGCTCTGGCATCCTTGTGTGCTGTACGTGCCCCTGTGTATACAGCTGTGTAGACTCAGAGTGCAGTGGTGAGGGAGGTGAGAGGAGAGGTGATGCACCATCACCTCTGTCCTGTGGCTGTGAGAAGCTGCCCCTGCTGCTTTTTGCCAAGCACAGGCAAGGAGGATCAGAGGCATCAGGACAGCAAACCCAGTGTGTGAGCCAGGGGGAAGAAAGGTTGCACCACTGTCCTGTAGGGCCAACAGGGAGTGTCCCTTGGCTCTCTAGGGACAGAGGCTCGTGGCACAGGCAGCGGGGCTGGGAGGGTGGGCAGGGCACACCTGGAGCAGCAGGTTAACTCAAGCAGGCTGGGTGTCCATGCTCACACCATGCACGGCCTGGAAGCGACTGAGGCAGTGGTTCAGCAGGCACCCCAGCCCTGTTGGCAATGTTTGCTCCATCAGGCTCTGACAGAGAGGTCTGGGAGGTTCCTCTTTCTGGGCTATATTAAGGCACACACAAGGGCTCGAGAGTGGGGCGAGAGGACAGCAAGGAGTTGTGAAAGAGCAGCACGCCGGAGCCTCTGAGTAACTGAGGCCTTCTGGCAGTGTTTCAGAAAATGGGGTGGTCCAGTTAGGGAGTTCAGGAAATTGTCTGAGTTAGATTAAACACTTTCTAAAACCTTCTGGGTTTCTTGAGAGCTGACTTGAAAGTTGGCAAAGCTAAATAAAACAAAAGTTAACACATTCCCCTCAAATTATTCTGTTACAGGTCCAGTGTAAAATCAGACCATTTTTCATTAGTTTCAACATCTCCTTCCATCTGAAGGCAGGAGTATCTGCGCAGTAAAATGCTGGGATGCTTGCACAGCCTTGCAGGGGGCCACATGTGACACATAAGAGCTTTAGAACACATTCCAAAAGCCATAAACCACATAACTTTTGGGCAGAAAACTGGATTTCTCTCTAGTTGAAGTCTGAGTGTAAAAGAGTCTCTGTGGGTCTGAGGCTCATTGGAGTCTTCCTTCAGCACCAAACCCCAGGAGTGCCCAGCAGCAGAGAGCTTGCTCTGGACATGCTGCTTGTTCTCCAGTAGCTGCACTTTGTCCCTCAAGAGAAAAGACTGACACAGTTTGGGCAAGAGAAGCATCATCTCTCTCATCAGCCCCGCACAACAGCAACAATGGAAGCAACAGTGGGGTTTCTCTCTGGAGAGGCTGGGAAATGCATGATGCCTGGGCAAAACAAGAACTCCTCTGCCCTCATGCCCTCTGAGAAGCCTGACTTCAAGCTGGGTGTCTTCCCTTCCCTTTGGAGAGCAAGTGGATTTCGAGCTGCCTGAAGCAAAGGATTTCCACCGCTCATGCAGGCTGTGTGCAGCTGGCAGATGCAGAGCACACCCACACCCTGCACCTCTCCATCTCCCTGCTGGAAACAGAGCCCCTGATTCAAATCCCCACCCGCTTGGGAAGCTACTTGCTCCTTTGTCTCTTGGGAAAAGTTTCTACTTGTGGAATCGGAAGTGGTATCAGGCACAGAGCAGATGTTGGCGGCTTCCTTGCTCCATGGAAATACGGAAGTAGGAAGCCCATTTAGACAAACAGTTCCACATAAATCTTAGCCTGATGTTTCTTGCCGGTGCGAGCTCTGCAAAGGGTAAATTGAACTCTGCCTCATTGACGAAGCCCAGTGCTATCAGTTATACCTGTCTTTACTGCAGAGCTGCTTTGGGTGAGAAAAGAAAAGCAGTATGGCCCCAGGAGAGAGAAAGAAATCACAACATAAATGCAGGTATCAAAGCAGAAAAATGCAGAGAGTGGTATTAGCCCAGGGTACGTTGGAGAAGAAAACAAACTCTTATCACAGCAAGAGCAGAGGAAGCCATCCCACTGAAGGGAGGAGACAAGGAGGACAGCCGACATCCTGTGGAGAGGGAATCTAAGGTCTGGGGGAGGGAGAGCACAACCCCAAAGGCATGGCATTGGGAAGGGATGAGGCTCTTAAAGACACAGCTTCCCTGCACACCCCTCTGAGGGGCAGCCAGAGCCAGGCAGCCAAAGGAGCAGCTCCCAGGCAGCCAGGGAGGCTCAGGGCAGGGTTGTGTGCGCCCCTGTTTCCAGACGATGGGGTTTACAGGCTCCTTGCCATCCACAAAGTCCCAGGAGAAAGTGGGAGCCTAAACACCCACCTGGAACCTGGTCAGATGAAAATGAATTATTAAAAGAAGCGAAGATTTATTGCCTTTAAAAATTTATTAACAGGACAAGGAGGACAACTTTCTGCAGGAGCAATGCTGGGAGGCAGCAGCAAGAAATGCAGTTTTGCCTTTGAAGGTGGCCATCTCCAGGGAGGAGCTGGCTGCTGCTCTCTGACCAGGGGGTCAGAAAGGGGCCAAAAGCACCCCAGCTCCCACCCAGTGCCCAGTCCTTTCTGGCAGATGTTGAACACCCAAAGGACAATGCAGGGGGACCAAACAGAAACAGGAAGGATGCCTCCCCTTTCAGTGTACAAACCTCGTGAGTGACGGGCACCTTGGCTAAACCCTGCAAGCGCCACAGAAGCCTGTTTGCTCTGCTTTTGGAAGGAGCAGTCACCAATCTGCCCTCAAGCACTGGGTTTCCAAGATATCACTTTTTTATAGCTAGGAATCGAGAAGTGATTCCTGCTCTGACCTCTAGCAGAGGAGGAGTGACGCTGTGGGGATGAGAAAAGGAGGAATGATCCAGGGGAGGATTCCCAGCAGTGAGTCAGAGGGGAAAGAGACTGAGGTGGAACTGGTAAAAATAGTTCGGTGAACAGGGACAAGTCCTAAAAAAAAAGAATCTTTGTGCAAAGAGGATAAAATAAAATCAGAAAGGGCCAGAGCAGCACCACAAAGATAGAGATGAAACTGAAGACCAGGAAGAAAAGGCAGGAGGGGAACACAGAGAGGTTCCTGTCAATCCTTGTGGTCAAGTTTTAACATCATTGTAACATTTTGTGACAGTGTAACACAAAACCTAAGGATTTTAACACCAGGTCTTATAGAAGGCCTTGCTATTTCTAGCCATCTGCCGGTGTTGTCTGGGGGTGAAGACACTTTCCCCTGTGATTCCAGCTTCCGATTGTGTTCTTTATGTCCAAAGGGTGCTACTTGAGGCAGACCAGCTAAAGGAAGACCCTGTCTGCCCACTTCTGATTTTACTCACACCCTGTTTAGTATTTTCTGGTGAGTCCACCTCATGTTGGAGTTGGTAAGGAGTAAAAATTCCTGCTGGTACTCCTACCCACTGAAGTACTACTTGACAGCAACTGCTCTGCCAACCTGGATTCCATCCCTCAGAGCCCAAACCTATGAAAATGAATGTAGCCATTTGTCTTGTCACTTCCCTTCCTCTCCAGGGTTTCTGTCACACAAGCAAATCACAATTACAAGGAAAGGGACTAAACGCAGCGTGCTCTTGGCTTTCCACAGGTCCATCCCTGCTCTTCACCTGCTGTCCATCTCTGGCCATCCACTTCTGTGGGCCTTGCTCTACCTCATGGATTTTCTTTTGAATTTTTATTTTTCCTGCCTGTGGTTGAATGTCCTTTCATGCACGTAACATTTAATTTGTGTATGTAGCAGTGACGTTGGCCACACCAGTGTCCTCTATGCAACAGAAGCCATTTGCACATGTTGATTCACTTTTTAGAGCTCCTTACATTTGTTGGCTCAGATGTGAACTCTTGCTCATTTCTGTTGAAACACACAAAGAGTACTACAGCTCAAAGCTGTGACTCAGTCCAGAGGAAAATATCTTGGAGCTCTGACAAAAGTGCAAGGGAAGTCTCCCTCTGATCCCTGGGCTGTGGTTTACAAACCAGATGGTAACTTTTATGTATATATGGCCTTTTTAACCACACTAAGACACGTATTTGCAGAAGACCTGCCCTGATGATAGAGGCTCTGTGTTTGCAAACAAACAAACCTGTCAAGATAAAAACAAAGTTCTGCTTTAAAGTGTGTTTCACTGGAAACAATACCAACCCCAACTCCAGCCATTATATTCAAAAGAGAAGCAAACTCTCTCCCCAAGCCCCATATCTTGGAAATCCCATTATCTCAGCAACAAAGACTATCAGGGACCAAGCTCTGTGTCAGAGCTGTCCTCTCAGAGCTCAGTCACATGGTGTCTGCATCAGGGAGTTTTGGAGGTGGGGAATACTGCTGTTCTGTACTGGCAAAGGTTTCTACATGGAATACAGATGGAGCGGCGAACCTGGCTGGATAAAACTACGAAAACAGCCCTGCCAAAGAGAAAAGCAAGTGGCTCCAGCAGCCCCCAAGCTGACTGTGCCTGGTTAGCTTGATGTGGGGGTGTCTGCATGAGGCAGGATCACAGTGGTACTCACAACTGGCATGGCTGTGGTGGCAGACACACCTGGTGCGCAGCCACCTACATTACCAGAGCTCTCACGTGTTACATTGTTCCTTGCCATGGTGTGTACAAATGCTTACTCATAAAGTAACAAACTCTGTGGTGGCTCCTGCACATGAGATATGAGCAGAGAAAATGGGATTTTGTTGTATAAAAAAAGAAAAAAAAATAGGACAAGATGCTAACTCATCAATATTTTTGTTGTGCTAGTTAACCTACCTCAAACAGGTACACAACAAGGCCGAGCAATTGTGGAGTGTGTTTGAGCTGAGAAAGAAAAAGGGAACAAATGGAAAAAGTTCACTAAAGGAGAGTTCAGATACATTTCAAAGCACTACAGCTCTAAAAACACCAAAGGAGTTTTATCAAACTTCCCAGCAAAACTTTCCTCTGAGAGGAAATAGGGCAAGAGAGATTTCAAAGGGAGACATCTGAGATGATGACTGAAAAAACCTCCAACCCTGAGCCTCCTGAATGTGCATTTGTCCTGGGCTGTATGTAGCATGGTTACTGTCAGGCTGTAATTAAGATAAGAATATGCACTAAGCTCATTGACTAAAGTTCTGGAATAATCTTGGCTACAGTTGAGACCTTAGATTCACCTGAAGCACCTGAGTTATCACAAAGCACTGATTCACCAACCCTTAAAAAGAGTGCAGCCTTTAAAAAAAAATCATTATTTAATTTCTCTTCTAATTAACAGCAGGTAGTGAATAGGAAAGTGTTTATCCTCCCCCCCCACCTCAGCTCACTACCCTGCTGTGTTATGACAGATGGAATGTTAATTAATGTGACCTGGCATAGAATATTTAATTCAAGACAGAGTATCATGGAAACATCTGACTGCCTCAGGGCTGGTCACCTATCAGGTATGCCCTGGAAAACCCTCCTGTGCACTGTCCCACGGGCACCCATGGCTTTTAGCTGAGCTAATCCAAGGAAAGGTGAAAGGCTGCACCGACATGAGGTTTGTGAAGGGCTCTGGGGGGGCTGAAGCCACACTCTGAGAAGAAGATATTCATCAGGAAGGAGAGGTTTGTGAAACTGCCTCAAGACAATCCATCCCTGGGTGACCTTTCCATTGAACAGCCACGCACCTCTTCAGTGGGAACTGTGTCCTTGCTCCATGACCTGTGTGCCTGGTCTCCCCTCCCTCCGTGCAAGTGCCGCTCTCCCCCTCCTTCACTGGGTGTTTCACTAACCCTGCTCACTCCCCAGTGTGCCTGCCCAGTACACCCAGTGTGCCTGCCCAGCACAGCCAGTGTGCCCAGTACCCCCAGTGTGCCCACCCAGTACACCCAGTGTGCCTGCCCAGTACACCCAGTGTGCCCAGTACCCCCAGTGTGCCCAGTACAGCCAGTGTGCCCAGTACAGCCAGTGTGCCTGCCCAGTACACCCAGTGTGCCTGCCCAGTACCCCCAGTGTGCCCAGTACACCCAGTGTGCCCAGTACACCCAGTGTGCCCAGCCACAGCCAGCCTGGAGCCAGAGGTCAGGACTCCAGCTGGCCTCACCAGCTGCCAGGGGACATGACCTGAGCAGCGCCCTGCCCACGCAGATCTCCCTCCCAGACAGGCTGTCCCTCAGCACATGCCTGAGTCTCCTCCGACAGAAACTGCAGGGAGTATTTAAAGAGAAACCACATGGAGCATGACTTTACAAATGACTAAAGCCAATGCATCCACGTGGTTGCAGAGTAAAGCAACAAACAAACAAACCAACAGTCAGTGGAGGCTTTTTAAAGGTCTGTGTTGCTATAGAAGGACTTGAGAGGGGATATGACTGAAAAGTTGATGTGAAGAAAAGCACCTGACTCCACTATTCTCAGTCAGTCAGCTCCAGCCCAGTGGAGGCAAGAAGCAGGCAAGTGCTGAATTACGGGTTATCCTGTTATTTTTGTAGTAATTGGTGTGAGGTTATAAGCACGAGTAAAAGAAGAAACTTGTTGCCTAGGCCTGATTTGGGCACCAGCACAGCAGCTGCTTGGAGACTGAGGAGTGGTGAGCCCCTCTGTGTCCTGAACATGCTGAGCTCAGTGGGACCTGTGCACACAACACCCAGGGAGTCGCACAGTTTTTACATAGTGTCAAAATGTGAGCACCTCAAAGTGAGATGTTGAGTCTGAGCAACTCACCTGTGATTTTTAAATTGAGGGTATTCCTTTAAAATAGTGCTGTTTCTTTGCAGATACAGGAAGATCCTGACATGGTGAAGAATCCTTGCCAAGCTGCCCCCAGCCCTGTAAGTGAAAGATCGAACTTTCTGTTATCTTTAAAAATACTAATTTAACAGATGAGTTACCAGATGCTATCTCTTAAGAGATTTGGGACAGTGATTTCTGATAACTTTAACAAATATAAGCAGCATCATGCACGCACGCACACGCAAACACGTCTTAAAATGTAGGAATCAAAAATCTTCTCTAGCTGCAAAATACTACATACTGTTATTGCCAGGAGCAGCCTTCCTGACCACGGATATCTGAAAGACAGAGTGGTCTTTGGGTACTATTTAGTTCCAAAGGGGCTATAAAAGGCAGATGGTCTCATTAGAAACAATTTATGCATATATATTTCTAGGAGTTGTACACTGCCAGAATAGGTTTAGCTCTTTCACCATACCGAGGAAAATATCACCACTTGCAAATGTTTCCAGTTTGCAAAATAATGACCTATCCAAAGTAGCTAAGCAACTAATTACTCAAATACTAGAAGGTTATATGCCAATATTATCACATTGTTGGTCTCCTGGGCAAACAACTTCACATTCCTCAAACTGCCGTACAGTGTCATTAGATTGTGCAGGAAAGTCCTTTCTGAACAGTACAGCAACAGCAGCCCCAATGCCCCTGTGCTTATGCCATCATTTCAACTATTATTTCCAATCTCCAAGTCAAATCACTTATTAATTAGAGAGGCAACTCTAGCAAACCCAATTACCTGCAGGCAGTTTCTCCCCAGATGTGAAGCCCTTCTTGGAGATGGACCATGATGACAGTTGCTGGGGAATGTTTGTGATTTTTGTCTCCAACATATCAACTTTTACACTCAGCTCTGGCAATACCTCTTGTGGCCCCTGCCTGTGACGTGTCTGCTGGATGCATTCCTCCCCCAAGCTCCAAATCCTGGAGAATTCAGCCCATACAGCCTCAGGATGTGTAGAGACAGCCATGCACAGGCATGTGTGTTTTTAAGGCCTGTGCTCAATGTCTTTGAATGTTTCTCGAGGGTAGAGCAGGCAGAGCACAAAGAAAGCAGTGATGAATTGTGCAGAGAAGTGGGGTTGGCTCAGGAAATTGCAAAAGACAGCAGTTCGAAGACTTGGTTTCTGGATTCACTTAAAACAAATAAATACTTCTGATGACGCATTTTTGACCAAAAAGGCAAAGAGATGTTTTGGAAGGGGAAGGGGAGACAGTGCATGTATACAAGTGTTGGAAGATTGGATGTGGTGCTTATAGTCAACCTGTGGTGTGTCTCATGTCACATGCAGGGTGGCAAATACTTGGCAAAAATGGTCTGTCCTCCGGAACAGCCGAGGAAATGAGAAATACTTGGGACTGGGTAAAAGAGGTTGCATGTGGGATATGAGGAAGGAGGATGGGGATTAGGAGGATGTACCTGTTTTCTTAGATAACCTTCTCCTGATATTGTATCTTCAGGATGGCTGAGTTCCAGTTCAGACACTCCCTCAGGAGACAGTCACTGGCAGTAATTATGCCCATACAAAACAGAAGTGTGCTTGAGACGTGAAACTATAGAAAAATCTGTGTCAGCATGAGCAGTTGCAAATTATGGTCTAGTTTCCTGAAAATAGCCTTGCCTTTGCCAGGCACTTGTGTGGAACCCATCCCCGCAGCAGCCGACAGCCTCAGTTTGTAGTGTATGTCTGCACCACCCCAACACTGTAACAAAATGTTTTGCCATCACTTTCTCTTCCACACACATTCCCAGTCACTTTCTGCTTACCCTGCTGCTGTGGGCCAGCAGATTCCCTTGTAAAGGAGCCTGGATTACCCAGCTGAGGCCATGTGCCTTCTTTCTTCTCACATTGCCCTGAGAGACGGGGTGATGTTATTTTGCAGTCTGTGAACTCAAGCACAGAGGCTAGTGGCCATATTCGAGGGTATTTACGCATCAGTGTCACATGGAAAATCTGCAGCAAGCAGATACTCAAATCCATATCTCCTAAATCCAAGGTTAGTAGATTAATCATTTCCTTTCAGTGATCTGTCCAACAGCAAAGTATTGCTGAATTTGTATTGGATTTCTCCAGGAGGAATTAACCACTGACATGCTTTTACCTCACAGGTGATACAAAAACACAAAGAACAAGGAAAAAAATAAGAAGAGCCTAATTACGTCATAAATATGTATAGCTTAAACCCTTGGCTTAAACTGAGCTCTTCAGGACTGATCCTCAGTTTGCTGCAAGTTATATTTGCTAACAGAAAACAAAATCTCTGGCACTGTTGAAAATAAGTAGCTAACTTAAAAAAAAGTTACTTTTGCCAAACAGTACAGGAAAATACAGGGAAAAAGGGACATAAGTTGGAGCTTGATCTCCTATGTGTTAATGAATCAGCCCACCACATTTCTGTGAGCAATTCCCAGTGGTACAGCACCACTGAAGAGGTGCAGCATGGAGCACCCAGGGTATCTGTGTGTGCTGGTTCCTGCTCCCACCCATGTGAGGCAATCCCCATAGCAACCTGCTGCCACGGCGATACAGAGCCTCCAAAGGTCAGCCAGGAAAACAACAACAGTATTTCACAAAATCTCTAAAACAAATACTATTTTATTTCAGTGACAGGGAAATTAAACACACTCTAAATTCTGCCAGACTGAGGACGTTCAGGCTTCCTTTCAAAGCGTGGCAGGGAAAGCTCCCCAGTCTTTCTGTACTATGGAGAATCCACCTGACAGACACAACCTGCAAGTGAAATTTCTGATTAAAAAAAAAGAACTGGGCAGAGCATAACAGAGTCCTTCTTGCTGAAGATGTATTTTTTACAGCCCATCATACTTGATGAAATAAAAGAATCATTCAGAAGACTTTCACCTGTAGTTCTGCAAAGCAGATACTACTTATCCATAGGAAGACCAGCAGAAATGCAACTTGCAACCATACCAATCCTCCCTCACACTGAGCACATGAAGGAAGACACAAAATCCTTATTTAAAATTGGGAAACCATCTAAGTAGCATTTATTCCAACAACTACAAACCAGTGCCATTTACAGGAAGTTCATACCTCTTTTAGCAATTGTGCCAAGGGGGCTTTTTAGCTATTAATGGATGATCAGTCATCACAGCTCAGATATCTGAATGATTGGGAGGGGCAGGTGTGGGCACACACAGGTGGGGAACACAAACTTTCAACCTATCACTCACAGAAGAAACCTCTCCTGGCATCTTTGACCTATGATTGACCATTCATATTCCCACAGCTCTCCTCTTCAGAACTGTCTTCTGGTGCTGTGCCTGGGGAAAGGAAAAGCAGGGAAAGCCAGCAATGAAGAGCTATGAAAAGACCAGCACAGCATCTCTTGGTGTTTCCTGCTCCAGGTAGCCAACCAGATGTGAGCACCTAAGGGGAGAGTTTCTGAAAACCAGTGTGTTTAGCTCTGGGAAAGTGAATGCTGTGGAGAGAGAGATCATGGCTGCTGATGCCCTAGAGATGGGGAGATTCACACAACTATTTATCTTACAGGGAAGGGTTATCCCAGAAAGCTGTCCTTTATTCTTTCTGCTCCTGTCAGATCTGTCTCTGTTAAATCAACATTACTGACTCAGGACATGAGATAAAGCCAGAGGCAGGGGCAGCCAAATCAGGTTAGGACAATGCAAAATTAGGACTCATATAAAACAAACAAACAAACAAACAAACCAACCAACCAACCAACCAACCAACCAATCCCCCCCCCCCACCAAATCCCCTCATTGTTTGAGCTTGAGCAAAAGTATTCCAGGACAAGATTCTTTACCTTTTCTTCAGCCTTTGTATTCTACCTGAGTGTGCAGGGGCTGTGAAAGCTCCAAACCCAGGGTTTGAGCACTCCCCTGGTTAGAACATTCTAGCAGGACGCTGTAGCCCAAGCTGTCTTCTTTTCTTCTCCTCCATCCCCAGGCCCACGAGTACTCTGGGACTGAGGAATTTCTGCATGGTGCCTGGGGATGAAAACCCCATTTATATTGGAGGAACTGACTTTTATCAGAGGGCTGCACAGTTCCTTACTGTGGCCTGGTATCACAAAGACACATATCCCTCTTTGTCCCCCGCTTCACTTCAACTCTGTGCCCTTTACTGCCATTCCCAAAGTCAGAGAAGAGAATTTTGGCCCAAGCCTTTACAGAAGATAAAGTCTAAATGTCAGGTGTCTCCCTAGGCAAGCAGCAAACATTCCTTTCACCACAGAGCACTAGAGGATGAAAAATTAAATCCAAAAGAAAGCATGAACCATCCATATATCACTCCCTAGGCTTCACAATACTCACCTCTAACCAGTGCAACAAACATCCTGTGCTCAACCTGAGAAACAGTCAAAACACTAAAACATTTAAAAGGCAATAAACCAGGTCACGGGAAACAACCTTGACTACAGCAGGTTACTTTTAAGGAAATGACCCGACCTTGTGACAATGGAAAGGGCATAAAATGGGGTGAAATATCAACAAAGGCACTACTTATGGGCAGAAACTGGTGACAGAAGCCAGGGAAAACCAAGGCAGAGCTGATTATGCCACCAGCAGGACAGAGAGAAAGAACCTGTTGTTTGTTTTCTTTTCCTATAGTCTGAAGTGCAAGAAGGCATAAAGCAGCCCACTGAAGTGTTAAACGTGAGAAGAGATTTTGAAAGTAAAGTCATGGGGTATATATAGCAAGAGGAGACAACAGAACAACTCTGCACAATGCCATCATCTCTATTATTTACAGGTTGTTGTGTCTTCTTATTTAGGATATATTCTGTTTGGTACAAGGGTCAGCCTGTGATCTATTTTCATACAACATCAGACGCAATGCCAGAAAACTAGAAATAAATATTACAATTTTTAAAAAATAATTTGTTAAATACAAGTGGACAAATGAATAAGCTGAATAAAGCCCTAAGCAGCTCCAGACTCCATTCCCAGCAGACTTCATCTACCTCTAATGATGAACTAAGGGATCTGTTTCTTGGTTTGGCAACCACAGTGTAACTTGCCCTGCCAGCAGACCACTGTTGATATAACATGAAAATTGTTGGATAACATGAAAATCCATATGGGATGTGTAGATGTATTTGTGTTGCTTGAGTTGCACGGAGCATTTGGGAAGCCACTCCTGTGGAAGTGTAGGGGTTATACTTGGGGTGCTTGTAGAAGACTGCTTTGTCTGTAAGGGGCACAGGTATTGAATGAGGTGGGGAGTGCTTGGGAGAGATACAGCACAGCCCTGGAGTTAAGACTTGTGTGCTTGCACATGCAGAGCCAGACTGGTGGAGAGATGCTTGTGATTCAGAGCATTTGCTTCTGCCATAGGGCTTGTCCATTACAGCACTGTTGGAGAACTGCCTGGAAGATAAATGTCAGTGGGGCACAGGCAAGTGGTGAGTGCAGATGAAGACCTTGTGACGTTGTGGGTAACGGAGCTGGCGTCTGACTGAGGTGGATGCAGTTGCAAATATGGTAACAGCATTTCCTAAAAGGCAGCACACTGGCTTGTGACCTCCACTAATGGTCTGATCACACCTCCTTGCTGCCTTTCCACTCAGTCTCCTGCCTGTACAAGATCAATGGTTTGTGCCTCTGTAGCTCTGGATCTACAGGTATGTGCACGCTTCAGGTGTCTGTGGCTGCATTTGGGAGTGAAGGGGTCTGTCTGTGCAGGGTGTGGAGTAAGTCTGGTATGCACAGGAGGCCAAAAGAGAGGGAGCAGAGGGAACCTTGTGCATGGCTGTCTCTGGCAGTGTGTAGCTGAAGGGTATGTCTCGTCTGTATTCTGGTGAGGCTTGCAGAGGCTGGCCCTCCTGTATGGGTTCTCTGAGCCCTGTGTGCAAAGCAAGGAGGGCAGATGGGAGGCTGCAGAGGGGCTCTGGATGAGGGGAAAATTGTGTTTGGCTGCTGGTCCATATGGCCAGGTGGGTTGTGCCTGGCTCTGTGTGTGGGTGTCAGCAGCAGGGCAGGCACTGGGGAAGTGCTGGCTGTGGAGGTGATGGTGGGGGCTGGCTGGAGAGGGGCTGTGCAGAAGTAGGGGCTGTGGGGAACTCTAGAAGGTTGTGGGGGACTCTGTGAGCCTCAGGGGAGCAGCACTGCTGGGGTGAGCAGTGCCACAGGCAGGGCACTGGGGGCAGGGTATTGTGGGCTGGGCCTGGGCAGGGTGTGCAGTGGGGCAGCGTGGGCAGGATGGGCAGTGGGCCAGCCTGGGAAGGGTGGGCAATGGGGCAGCGTGGGCAGGATGGGCAGTGGGCCAGCCTGGGCAGGGTGGGCAGTGGGGCAGCGTGGGCAGGGTGGGCAGGGTGGGCATTGGGGTAGCCTGGGCAGGGTGGGCAGTGGGGCAGCGTGGGCAGGGTGGGCAGTGGGGCAGCATGGCACAGGCAGGCCAGGCAGGCTGTGGGCAGCAGAGGGAGGGTGCAGGCAGGTCCCACCGCCGTGCTCAGGCAGCAGAGGTGGCAGCAGGACATCGGGCACCGAGCCTGCCGCCCGCCCTGGCCCTGCAGCCAGCCGGAGCTGCGTGGGCTGGGTCGGGCCGCCTGCAGGGACACTGCCCTGCCCGGGAGCTGTTGTGTGCCTCAGCCCTGTTTGGAGAGGCTCCCTGCCAAGGAGGGGTGGCCGTGCCTTGTGCCACGCATCACTGTAATAGTTGGCAGTGCTCTAATTGCCACCTCTGGAGGCTGTGTCCCATCTCTGGCAGGAGTGTAGGAGGCTTGGCAAGCCAAGGAGAATACTCGCTGTCATGCAGCTTAGCAATACAGCCCTCACCTCTTTCATGTTGTGTGCTTTAATCCTCGTAGGCATTCCCATCAAGAGCTGTTCCCCTCTCATAAAGGGGAACTGGGAGCTTGAAAAGATTGAATGATCTGTTCAAACTATGGGGCAGACCTGAGAATGGAACGTAAATCTTCGAGGGCCTCCTGCTGTGCTTTAACCACAGAAGGAATCCATCCTTTCCTGGTATGCTTGTGCAATACATTGTTTTAAAATTATGTCCTTACGAGGCTGTACAGATGTTGCTGGGGGTTGCATTAGACCTCTAGAGCAATCTGTGATGGGGAAGATGTGGAGAAAGGACAGAATGCAACTTGGGTCTCCAAGTCTCAATGTGTTTTCAGGAGCATGGAGTGGAATCCTACAAATGCTCTAAATGCTAGACTCATTTCCTCTAGGAGTAAACGAAGGCATAGGGAAGCCCAGTTTGGCTTTAAATCATATCTGTAAATCTGTGCCAGGAATGGAAGCAAAACCAACTGAGGCTGATGTTCAGTTGATATCAGAAGCCCACCTCCTTCCTCAGGTAGTTTAGTCTCAGGAAAGAGCCAGAGTCCCTTCATCTGCCACACGAAAACATCCTCTGCTGCTACACACTGTCCCTCACCATCCACAAGCTGACTGGAAGGTTCCACTTGGAAAGTGGTGTCAGTAGAAAGAGACTTTGACTGGTTGTTACCTCTTTCTCTGCTGACCTTTTCTCTTTAGGTGGACACCAACTCACCATGAACAAAATTGTATGTTCTTGTCCGCCAAAAGGAAGAGAAAGGAGGGATAAAGAAAACTAGAGAAAAATGAATGTCTATATAATAAAATAAATAGAAAAACTGACTGGGTGGGGGTGAAGACATCCATCCTAAAAGAATAAGAAGTTAGCTCCATGGGGGTGCCAGGCAGATGACTTGGATCAGCACTGTCATTCTCTAAAATAGTTGAAGGGTCTGTAAGGTGCCCAGTGGGGCAATTGTTGTGAGCTGCTGGAGACAGGAATAGAAAGAGAATAGATGGGGACTTCCATCAAGATTTCTTCTGCTGGTGGTGTGGATGGCCTCCATTTGGCTTAGCAGAAGATAGGGAGGAGATCCTGCAATTGTTTACACTGGAGGTATGAATGTTCCTCCTCTCTCCTTAGGTTTGTGGCTTTTTTTTGAACCGTAGCACAGCAAAACATTCCCCTGAGGAGCACTGCCTTTCCCTAGAAGCTTGTTCAATTCTGATGGAAAAGGATGATTCTGATCTTCTCCTTTGTATAAGCAGCCTTTCCAGCCATCTGTGAAGCTCAGTCCAGTTTCCATCAGGGCATGCAGGGCCTTGTGCTGCTGGAGTTTGGCTTTCCCAAGGCAGCAGCTCTTGCAGACCAGTGGCCATGCAGCTATGATAAACTGCAGTCCAGCCAGGAAGAACAAACTTAGCCCAAAGCCTTGCCTAGCTGCTCTGCTTTCCTTGACCCCACATAATGAGTCACACTTCCCACCGCCCTTGCCTGCATGGGGAGTCTGAGACCAGGGGTTGGCTTGAAAGGGCCCTTGCTCTGACCTGCTCCAAGAGCAATTTATGTTCTTACATACAATACTAAAGCAGTGGTACCAGGTTTGTAAAGACTCCTTCGACGCTTGACATTTTTGACTTGTAGTTCCCAAGGCAGGCAAAGTGATTATAGCCTTTCTCTTGCCATTTCCATCCATTCTGGCAGAATTATTTCTAGTGTCACAGTGCTGGAGCCCTATGGAGACCCTCCCCCTCAGATGGCATTTGTGACTTCTTTCAGACAACACCCAGACAAGAAAAGGCAAAGACAAGAGGTCAAAACATGATTTGGTGTGTTAAGTTTTGTGGAAAAGTGGGAAGACCAGCTCCAAATCCTATGTTATGTGCAGTATGTTTTAGTTTTGACTTCAAGGCCTGTTTGAAATCCTCCTGCAGAAAGATGCATCTTTCAAGGAACTCCAGGATCTTGAACAAGCTGAAAAAAGATGGTATTCCCCATTCCATATTCCACACTTTATCAGTACAATCAGTGGGTACAGAAAAGTAATCAGAGAGGTTTTTCTTTGGGGTAGAGGATGCACAAAGCACACGAGATCAGAAAGCTTTCTTAATGTTGAATTTGAAGTCTGCCTCTGTGGTAAATTAAAAGAGAACTGCCACCCAAAGAAAAGCAGATAAAGAAGCCCACATTTGTCTAGTGTGTTGGTCTTTACAACTCAAGAGTTCAACACTAATGAGTTATGGGTTGGCCCATGAAAACATAATGTGTAAATTAGGAATTTAATGATGTGTAAGATTAAAAGCTGTGCGGGGTTGCATTTATTTAAGGCTGCCATCTTGTGTTCAAAGAGGAATTACTTTATCAGACAATGTCCCTTTCACTAGGCTTAAATTGATTCCGTTATGCATGTTATGGAGGGTACTCAAGTGCCCGAGACTGCCAGCTGACAATAATTCCCACTAAATGCCCTTTCTGGAGCTCAGTTTGCAACTTCATAATAGCAAACATACTGTGCAGGCCATAATGACTGCATCCTAATTTCCAGAAATAAATAAGTGTAGATTTCCCTCCCTACATCCATACCCATAGATTTAGCTGCAGGAAAGCTGGGATTAAAGACAAGAGAGGTAGGAATGGAAGTCTTGCTTGTCTATTTGACTGTCTGTCCTGATGCTTCACTGCCAAGTTTTCTACACCCACCCAAAACCTCTTTCCTTTAAAAAAACAAACAAACAACTCAAATCCCAAACCCAAACCATGCTAAACAAGGAGGGGGACCTCTACATGTCCATTTTCATTGCAATGTGTGTGGCTAACTTCTGGCTACCTGCATGGCAGTATTTTGCAAACCAGTATTCCTAGTTCTCAAGTCATGCCCTGCCAATGCTGGCAACCAACAAGGGGCTCTTTTAGGAGCTTGACACTGAGCCAGTCATGCATTTTAGAGCTCCCTGGGATGGCAAAAGGACTCTTAGTGGGAAGGGCTCAGTCCATTTTGAACAGTCTGATATGCACAGTTTAAATTGCATAATTCCTTCCTGATGCAGTGAAGAAAAAGAAAGGTGATGAATTGTTCTGCAGAGCCTTGATGGAGAACAAGTCTGGTCTGATTCAGCTCCTACATGTACCAAATTTTTATGGTAAGGCCCAAATCAGCTGAGGCACTCAGGCTTCTAGTTAGGTAAGCTGAGAGGCCCATGTTCCCCACTTAGCTACTTCCTGAGCTTGTGGGCAAGTTCCACCCACCATCCATTGGTGAGAGCAATCTTTGAACAGACAGAAAACCTGTTTTCAAAGCCTCACCCTGCCTAATTTGGGCAGATCTACCTGTTTCTCCTAGCAAAGTGACCTGACCATCGAGGTCAGGACTGTAGAGATTGAAGCTAGAGCTAAGATGATTGCTAGTTCCATGGCATCTCTCTGAGCTATGGCTGAGCAAGGTGTCAGTCACTGCTCCAGGGAAAAGTGAAGTGAAACAGCAGGATCAGGAGACACTGCACCCACTTCAAGCCTAGGCCAAGTGGATTCTTAAGACAAGTGTCCCCCCCAACCAATGAGTGTCCTGAGCCCGTGGATATTGAGGAAAATATGACAGATGGTTAATGGCAAGGCAGTGGAATGTCTAGAGAGGATAAGCTTCTGCTGGAAATCTGAAGTTGGGAAGTTGATGCCCTACAAGATATGTGCTTTAAATCTTACCCCTTTAATTAGCATTTCCTCTTGAGATAAATGAGGCTTTATATTTAACATTTGAGCTACTGTGAATGCACAATAATGTGTTTTTAAAGTTAGGTTCAGATAGGACAAGTTTCTATCTTTGTCTTCAACTGATCAGATATGGATGATTCCAGCCTGAAACTATCCCTATGTTTGTGTGTCATGTTTGTGTGCAATTTATTCCTCACTGCTTATTTACAAGAGCCATTTTTTAATAGTTGAATGGTATAGATTTTCATACTTTATTTTGTCTTTAATTGGAGTAGAGACCATGCCTTACTATCTATTTACTCAGTGTTTATCATAGAGTTGCTCGGAGTCCCAGGGGCAAGTTCAACAGAAATATTAGCAAGAAAGATATCTGTAAACATGGACATAGTTCACATTTCTGTTTTCAGCCTTGTTTCCTAGGGACACAAAAGTTACACAAACACACTGTTTATCTGCTAGTCCCCAGCTACGAGCTTTTGAGCCCCACTGGTCAGCATGGAATCAAACCTGGCAGAGGGCCAGGGCAATGGCAGTGCTTAGGGAAGAAAGACACCAGTTAGCACTTCCACCAAAGAGAAGCAGGAGAGAAGATGCTGCCCATATTGACTGGCATCTGACAACTCCCTCATCCAAATCTACGTATTTTTGGTTGAGTCATAGCATGTGCTGTCTCTTGCCAAGCTGAGAGGCTGGAAGAGTGGTGTGAAGGCACATGGAAGCATGGTAGAAACCACACAGGGCAGGAGGAGGGCACTGCAGAGACGAAAAGAAGACTGGGTTTGGGTATTTAAGGAGCATGGAAGAGACCTGAAGGTAGAACAGCCTGGAGACTACGGGCTAGGGAAAGATTTGGGATGTTTCCGTGGAAGTTTCCTGGTGAGAGAAAGTTTCAAGTGTCATAGACAGGATGTTTTGAGGTCTACAGTTGAAATTTGCAAGGTTTTATTTGTTCTGCATAAAGACCAATCCACACGTGACTGACGTACTTAGCTGGTAGTTTTAACTGTTGAGAGAATTTCTTTGAAAGGTTTGCTTTCCCGTCTGTAATCTAGCAACAGTTTTATAGTTGTTCTTATGAGGGAGAGAGAGTTGCTCCAGAAAGCTCACAGTAATATTTGTTTATTACCTGCACTATGGGAGTCTGAGCCTCCAATGCAGCAGGCGCCATGCAAATACGCTACTGTTACTGTAAACGCAGGAACTCTGCTGGAGGACGCAGGGAGGCAACTCTTCCCTTGAGTACTTTGCACAAAATAAGGATTTGGTGGTAAAGCAAACACATTTAAATGATACCCACAGGGAAAAACTTGGTTTTGGCCAAAAGAAGCTGGCTCCAGTACCTGCTATATACAAAAACCAGAGTCAACCAGAACATTCTTCTGGGCTTTCTTCTGCCAGCTCCTGAGGTACCCAGAGGAAATTCGATGTGTACTGAAAACCAGGTTACTACAGAGGTTGTTCACTTGCAAGAATAGCCTGAAAGCCTGTTCTGAAGCTGAACGCCAAAATGCCTTGGCAGTTCAGTCATTGACTGGCAATCCTCCTCAGCCAATGCATGTGCCTGCTGCTCTGCTGCCTATTTTTAACAGGATGCAACTATTTATCATGTTTCTGGCTGAGATTTTTATAGTTGAGGCTCCTGCCATCCATCAGCTCCAGACGATTTATGTGGGATAAGGGTTTCTCCCAGGAGCGCTTCGAGCTCTGCAGACTAACAAACTGGCACATGGCTTTGCCATCGGATCTGGGGACAACTTGAACGTCGCAGTGCAGTCCAAGGCCTCCATCTGGTCCAGCCACCGGTGTGTGTCACACAGCCCCTCTGCTGCTCCTGATGGCACTGGCAGGCAGCGTGCCGTGACGACAGGAATGTCTTACCTGCTGCCTCGGCTCGTCAGCATCACAGCTTTGCCCGTGTGCAGGGCTGGGAGCAGGCCCACACTTCGTTTGTGCCTCCAGCCCTTTGATGCTGCATCTCTAACACTTTATTTTAATTTTTAAAAAGGTTTGGGTCAGAGGTGAGAGAAACAGAAACATCCTGCTTGCTGTTTCTAATGTAAGACAGTGTGAGGGGACGTGGTGAAATCCAGGTCCTGATTCCTGTCCCTCACTGAGAGCTTTCCATTGACTTCAGTGGGGCTACAATTTTCATCCCCTTTGCTTTTAAAACTTTGCCATGAATTTAAGAGGCTTTGAGATCAATGGGATCAAAGGGGTTGGGGTATTCTGTTTCTTATTTTGCTCCAATTTCTTTTCAACATATAATATTGCTACTGTTAAAAACATAGGGAAGAAGCAAAATCAAATAATGTTGTCTCTGCTACGACAGACTAAAATAAAGCTTTTAGCAAGCATGAGCAAGAGAACCTCATCTCTTATGCATTATAAGACCAGATTCCAATACCTTTACATATGTTCTATAGGCCACAAAATAACCCACCCTGTTCATGGTGTAAAAGATACAGAACACATGAAAATATGAAATTCTGGTTTATATCCACCAGCAAAAATAAAAATGTATATTTATTTTCAGTAGGACTCCCCCCTAAATGTTATGATGATGGAAAATACCATTAATGTCTCAGCTGCTTTAACAAGTCAAGTACAAACCCCTTTCATTTTACTTCAGACTCTCACCACAACACTCCAAACACAGCAGAAACTGCTGCTGACAAGCTCTCCTTTGGTGTTATTGACTGTAGCAAACTCATCCCTGCCCCTATCCTGCTGTCTACACATCGTTTTCATGTATGGATACTAATTTATGTGTACAGTAGAATACAAACGCTCCCCTGTCTCTATAAGTTATAGAAGCAATCATCCAAGGAAGCATCAGAAACTCTAAAGTCAATTCTGGTGTCATAATTTCATACTTTAACCTGAGATGCCAAATCATGGGGCTTTATAGATGAGAAGCGGGTGTGTGAAAGCACTCCCTTTTCAGAACTGCAGGCTTTATTTCTCTATAAAACATATTTATGCTGGGAAATAGTAAGTGGCTAACATGGCAGCGAAGAGGGGGATCTGTGTCCCTGGGCTAGCTTTGGGAGCTTGCTCTGGTTCTGGGGAAAGGGAGCACTTGGAGTTCTCTTGGGCAGGGGCTGCTCCTTCTTGCTCTGCATCCTGTGCACGTAGCACAGCGAGACTCCCAGGATCAGCCACGGTCTCTGATACAGATGCATTAATAAATAAACAACAGCAACAGCAGTAATAACATTGAGTAACCCTCTTAGCCTACCCTATAATGTTATGAGCAAGCTCAGGAGGGAGGGTTCATCTGAGCCTTCTCAGCCACATAAATCAGCCAGCCTGGCAGAAGGTTTCTGATGCATGCAAAACCCCCATCCATTAAGTCCTTTGGGTTCCTGATTTTGCAGCAGCTGTCCCTTGGCTAAACCTGACCATTTCTTGGGCTGCTTCATCCTCGCTTCTCAGCTAATTTTACACTGCACACTTTTGCACCTTGACTTATGATACTTTTCAGCATTTTCCTCCCTAAGGTAACACAAAAATCCTCTAGAAAGGAAGTCATAGAGCAGTATATACTATCTGGGATAACATTTCAGTAACAAGAACTCTTTTATGGACCACCTAAAAGTATGCCTAATGCAACCATGGTCAACCCCTTCCCATATTTGATTTGTGCATCTGGGAATGCGATTTTTTGTAGTGGTGAGAAGGAAATATCTTCTGGGATTTTTGTGTTTCATTACTTTCCCTTTCCTCCACACTGAGCTCCTGAAGATGATCAGCTCATCATGTTTTGTCTCCAGGTGTTTCTGGAGTTACTCCAGCCACTGGCCACAGCTGGGGGCTCCTGAGAGTTGTCAGTGTCTCATCTTGCTCCTGGTTTAGATTACACCCCATCCAAGGCACATCTGAGTCCTGCCAGTCCAGGGTGCTTGGGACTGACTCGGATTTCCAAACTCAGACCATGATCCTTTTAAAACTCTGCTCTGTCTGGAAACCATGCATCCACAGCTCCCAGCACCCACAGCTTTTGCTCATTACAGGATTCGCTACAATGCTCCAGAGTACCAAGTCATTTTGGATGATTACATATTACCCCACCTAAAGAACCTGGTTTAATTACCCAGTGTGTGTGTGGAGAAAGCACGGGATGGGACAGAAGCAGAATCTTTCATGTAAGACAAATTCTTACATGAAACCCAAGCAACCAGCTAATAGGAGAACATTGAGGATGTTAAGTAGATTAGACACATCAATGGAATCTACATAAGTGATGCCAAATTTAGTAACAGCAAAGGGGAAAACATTTTTATTTTAAGTCAGACTCTGCTGGAGTGGTGGCACCAGGTCTATTCAGGGTTATGTGCTGTGTTTCTTTGTAGGACACAAAATATTAAGTGCCGAGGAAGAGTTAACTAAAGTAAATGGGGTTGAAATTTCTGCAAAAAGAATGATCTACTGTACCTATGCATTTTATAGCACGAGGTAAGTAGTTTAATGTCTCAGCCAATATCAAACACTTCATTTGCAAATCTTACTGTGCTGGGCTCCCTGGTGATTTGTGTAATAAAATGGGATGGTTAAAGGGCATGTCCTTGCATTGACTATTCCTTCTAAATTTGAAGGGCCCAGCTGTTATGTAAATATTTACTATAATTAACTGCTGGAGTTCACTAGTTCCTAGTTTGCAAGAGTTGTCTGAAGTTACTGTTATCCATAGGCAGGGAGATGCTATCTCTAAATAGTCACTTTTACCTTACCATGTCAGAGTGTGGCTGAAGGGAAGATTTGACTTGTCCTGCGTGTCACACTTGACCACAGTCACAACCACCCTCTTTTAGTATCCATTTGCTGTCAGTACCTCACTGTAGGCAGTCTAATTGGTTTGTGGATTATCCATAAGAAGTAGGAACTGCTTTTGTGTGTAACAGCCTGAGCTGGACTCTGCCCCTGTGCTGTGAGGACATAGCTGTCTGCCTCTAGACAAAAAGGGACCTAGACCCCTTGTGTCCACAGAGTGCTCAGTCTGTACTACTAATCCCTGCAAACCCAAGATGGTTTTGTAGGCAGGGCTATTGGCGTCTCTCTGCATTGTGTCCCTAAACCCACAAACTGGGGCTGGAGGACAGAGGCACTGCATAAAGCCAGCTCAAGCCCAGGAAGGTGAAATATCTTCACCTCAGTACAGGCACAGCTGCACCCAGGTTGTTTCTTGGAGAGTCACCTGGATACCTCTGCATTGTGCTCTACGGAGCTCTGCGCACTTCACCTCTCTGAGGAGCTGTGCCATATGGGCCACAATGCCAGCAAAGGCCAGCACTGGGCTGATGTGGCAGCCTGGGGCCCAGAGTGCAGCTCGCAGACACCTGGGAGCTTGTGCTAACCCAGGTCTGGCAGAAGTAGCCCCAAGCCAGAGCTAATGAGCTCTGCTGGATCTGACCAATTCTTTGAGGACCGTCTCAGCTGTCTTCATGTCATGCAGACTAACATATTTGGAGAATTCTCATTACTTATGTTTCTTCATTGCCTGGGGTGCTCCAGCCCCTCTGACTATACTGCTCTGTAAAAAAAAGAAAGAAATCAATCTTGAGCTTACAGGTGGAAACAGGAGAGGCAGGGAAGGCCAAAGGGTAGCAGATGTTGCATGTGGTGCCACGCTTTTCTCTGCACTGCATGCCAAAACATTCTGGCTGTGCTTTTTATTCCCCCATTCTCCCTTAAAATCTCATTTGACGCATTTGGCTGCTACGCTGCGCTGGTAGATATGTGTGGGCTTCTGGAGCTGTCTCGGAATCTATGCCCGGGAGGAGGAAGGAGTCTTTAAAAATTAATACTGCGAGGCAGCTTTAGTGGCAACGTTGGCAGCGCAAGCGGAATCTCTAGCAGGGAGAGCCCGGGATCTGCAGCAGGGAGCAGGCCCCGTGGCTCTGTGCCAGCAGAGGTGACACTCTCGCACCCGCTGAGAGGAAAACCGCCTGCAAGCAACGTTAGTGTTTGACCCTTCTGTGAAACTGTGAGGGCAAAGGCTCTGAAAATAACCACTAAAATGTCCCTTGTCTGCCCCCCATGATAGAAGCCCTCTCTGTCTCATCTGCTGTGAGATCAAACGCTCAACAGCATTTCCTGGCGTGCTTTGCCTGGCTCTCCTCAGTATGTGCCACAGCGCCTGGGAACTCAGGCTGGGGTGGACTACACGGTCTTTTTCCTTATGTACTATCATCTGGCTTTAGCAGTCTGAAGGATTTAAATCTTGGCCCTCTCTCTACCTCATGTTCAAACCTTCCCTCTGTGTCTGGACACCAAGGCTACAGCAGCGATTTGGCTCTGCAGCTGCAGCAGTGGCGATGTCCGTGCCGTGCTAATGCTCTGGCCAGCCCTGCTTATTTTTTTCCAGCTGCAGGTGCCCTTTGGCTTCGTGGATGGGGTCAATGTTGTGAGCAGGGCTGGCTGGGAAGGCAGGAGGAATGTGACCATTGTTTTTTCCATTTTCCTGTGGGTGTTTTTTTTTTTTTTTTTTTTTTAATCTCAGGCTTTATTAAAGCTTCTAGCATTTAATCTCAAATACATCTAGAACACCTTTAGCAGTCCTGGCATGCAGCTAAAGCACAGGGACACTGAATTGTCTGTCTAAAGGATTTTGGCTGCTGTGACCCCTGCATGTCTGATGACTAGGCTGCGGAGGGAGACGCAGTTTTATGACATTAAATATTAACAGCTGGATATTAATAATGAAGGCTGACAGCTCCCTTCCCAGCTCCTGAGGTTGTTTCTCCCCCAGCTGCAAGTCCAGCAGGATTTGTGTTTTTTCACTGCTTGGGCATTGTGGTCAGGGCCCCCTGATCTCAAAGGGTCAGGGGAGGTAGGAAAAATAACGTGGAGGTGTCAGTGCTGTGAACAGGAGTGGTGGCTGCCTGACTGGGCCAGGCTGTGCATGGGCTCTGGTCAGCCTTGTCATGCCATGCTGATTGGAAAGCAATTTACTGTTAAAGGCAGAGAAAATGTAGGAAGTGAATAATAAAACAGGGGAAGGGGAATGTGGCACTGGGAGACCTTCCTGCATTGCTTGAAGCCAGAGGAGAATAAGCTATTCCAACAAGTTTGTGCTTTATTGCTCTCTGGCCTGTGCAAATAATGCAGTCAAAATTTTCATACTGAGCCCTCCAAAATTACATTTTTCTGTCTTCCTTCATCCTTTCCATTTCTTATCGTCAGCTGTAGCTTCTCCCTAGCCTAGGACAATGGAAATTCTGCTTCAGTCTGCAGCTATATCAGTCTCGTTCCTAAGATAATTTACAGGAGATGATAATGCACAAGGCAGACGATTCCTTCCCACCAGCAGCATCAACACAGCTGAGGAAAGTCATGTCTATAGCTCAGATCAGGTGGCTGGAGGATACAGGAACACAAGTCCTTTCTTGAACTCGTGACCCTCAGGCCCTGCCCTGCAATGTGCTAAATGTTGCTGAAAAGTCACCTCAGAGGAATAAGAACAGGGCTTTATTTGAATAAAGAAATATGGCACAGAGCACACAATGGTTGCTAATAAATCACAGGTTGGTTTTATTTCGCTACTGCAACTCTCCCTATTTTTTTCCGTATTGGACTTTTCTCCAAATTACATTTTCCCAGTTGTGCACTTTTGTTCTTTTTACTATGTGACAAATGGAGGTGCTGTTTATTATTTATTCTTTGGCTTTAATGTTGTGCAAGCCAGATCAATTCAGTTTTTGATAAATAAGTCTGCTTTTTGCAGAAATTACCTAGTTGGATCAGTACTCTTTTGTTCTTTCTCTGCAAAGGCTGACCTCTAACCCTGTCTGCTTTATGGTGAAAGTCCATTTATCCAGATCACTTTTAAACTCTGTCTTGGTCAAATCTAGACCACGTCCTCTACTCTGACCCCTGTATAAATACCAGCCTAGTACCCTTTTATGGAAATAATTCCTAATGTTCCCCATGCCCATAGTTAAACAGAGTGAGCTGATTCTTTGGATTTACAGGGCATAATTTGTGAAAACTCAGTTTTATTCTGAGTAAAAGAAACTTACAGAATATTGCCAAAAATTCATGCAGGGAGAGCAGGATGGTATACCATGGGCTGCATGAGGTACACCTGGGCCATGGTGTGAGGTGCTGGGAATGAAGACAGACCTTAGAAAAAGGTAAGGATGCTTTCAGCTTCTTGACTCATCTGTGTGCTAAGGTTCAGTTTGATATTTTCTCACGTCTGAACACAACTGTGTTTGCTGTGTTTTTTGACAGAACATTAGACATAGATTATGGGTCAGTCAGAAAGCAAAAGGCATTTTGGTAGTTTACCTGTTGTCTGTACTTGAATTACTGTGCTTATAGTACTGCTAAGTCCAACCAGTATAAAATCACAAGTCCGGTTGCTCCCTGGGTCATAAGATAAGAAAGCTTGGTGAGGACGAGGGTGTCCCTCTGTTTTTTGAAACATTAAGGTTCACAAAATCAGGAATCTCTATGAGAGAGACAAGAAGACACAGAGAAGTGTATCTGGAAAAGAGCTCAAGGTGTCATCCTTGTCTACCCAAATCTTGGAACACAGGCTTTAAAGAGTATTTGGCATCACAAGGTCCTCAGTAAAATGATGAGTCTTCACAAGACAGGGGTGAAAATTGATCCTGATTTGCTCTTGCCTGCACCTAAAACCAAGATTTGTTCAGTCATAGTGATGTTTTGGTGATCATGTTTAAACACCATTACATGCTGTAGTAAGACTCATCCTATAGGCTTCTTTTTTCTTTATTTTCCATCCGTGTACCTCGACCCTACTTGGAAGAAGTAGAGGCTGCAATGAAATAAGCACTCACCAGTTCTCTCTAAAAAGAAGGCCTTGGCTGTGGCCTGACAGGGATGAGTATACTGGGGAGGAAGAGCTTTTGGAGTTCTGACTGCAGATTGTGCCTCTCCACTTAGCTCGAGGGATTCTCTCCCCACCCACCTCTTTCCTTAAACAGCAAGAGGCTGTGTTCCTTGCTGGCAGGAGCAGTCTAGAGCCTGTTCCCTGGAGGCAGAAGTGGCAGAAGAAGCAGGATGGGGAGCGTGGGTGAGGATGATACCCAGCCCTGGTGAGACTTCTGTTGGAGAACTCAGCCACAGTAGTAGAAACCCCGTGGGAGAAGGGATGATAGGGTCTTAGGAGGCTCATGGTAGTCCCTGGGAGAGCACAGGAGGAGGGGGACAAATAGTCTGATCCTTCTTTACCTAGGACAGCAGTGATTTTATGGGAAAACCCTAAGACTGTGCTGCTCTTTATCAAGAAGTTTGGCAGGGAGGACAGGTGCTAGAGCAAATGCAATTTTAAAATTAAATGCAGTCAGAATGTTTCTGTAAGGGAAGCACCCTGGCTCAAATCTGTGTGAAGCCAGGGAAACCCAAGGGCCTGCAAACCAGAGGATGATAGAAGTTTCTTGCAATCTGGTATCCCTGAAAGCTGCCTCTGATTCAAGAGGAGCAATGGCAGCTCCAGGAATTGTGCTAGATAGTGCTGCCCTATGATCAGAGGCAGGATTGGTCTGCAGGGAAGGGGTGGTCTCCTTCCTGACAGCCCAAGACATTTCACTTGCCTGTGTGCAAGTGTTTTGTTGCCCAGGGCCTGAAAGAGTGCAGGCATCATGTTATAAAGGCAAAGGGATATAGGGATCATGCATCAGGAGATGGCTGTTCTGGGTTTCTGTTCCAGTGGCTGGAGGTTAGGGATGAGAGGCAAGGGGAAGCTAGACGTGTTTAATTGCCTGTAACTAATCAGGCATGTACACTCATCCTTCCCCTCCTTGTTCCTCTGAAAAAGGTGCCCCCTCAGACTCTCTCCTGATTCCTGTGGAGCCAGTGATGAGGCAGCTTATACCGACATGGACAGTGAAGTGCAGAGCATCCCTGGCCTCGTGCTCAGTCCCTGCACTCAGGCTGGATCATTAGGACTGGCACCATCAGGATGGTCATCCTTTCTGTGCTGTCTCAGCAAAATGAATAGCAGCTTTGACAAAACCCAGGAATCGTTAGGAGAAGGACTTAGGTCTATTTATCATAAAATCATGTGGTATTGCTGTGGCATGGTGCTTTACTGAGACCCTGAGGTGGGAAAAGGATGTAGGATGAAGGGATGTTTGTTCATAGCAGGAGCTTAAAATGATGTGCAGTGAGTTCCTTCGTACATAATATTGGTTTTGAGCTTCTTGGCACCTGGATTTTCAGTGGAAATAATTAACTTTGACAAACTGGAAATTTTAAATCAAGTTGGACGGAGGTAATTTTGGATAAAATGGGAGCTGTTCTTCACAGGGAAAATGTTGACGGCACAATTCCCAGTCCTTGTAGTGACAGTGAGCAAAAGGCAATCAAGAAAAGTTCTGAGGAAAAGCTTGTGGCTCCCATTCACTTATTTAGCTGCTCCTCTTAAAAAAAAATTCAGCTTTTCAGTAGAAGGGGTGTGCCTCCTCAGCATGCACACCTCCCTCAGAAACATGCCACCACCACTGCTGCCTGGCAGCTCCCAGCAGGAGAGGGAAACTGCTTGGAATGAGGCAGCGGGCAAATCTCTGTGCATCCTCTCCAGCTTTAAGCTGGCTGCTCTTCTGAGTCACTGTGCTGGGGAGGCTGAACCCCTGGGCTTAGAGCAGTGATCACGATCCCCGATTTAGGGTGAGACTCTGGCTTAGAGAGAGACACGAAAAGCAAACACACAGCGCTGCCCTAGGGAGGCCGGTTGGTTGGCAGCATTAGCAGTGAGGTGGCTATATTAGCATTTTAATCAAATAACTAGATATCCTAGAATTATATGTTTGAATCTCTGTAGGCTAAACATAGCTTCAGAGGCAAATAATTTCCATGTAATTTTAGGGTGGAGAATGTCCTTTGGGTAACAGCTGCCTGCTCTGCATGGGCATTAAAAATCCTGTGGCACTTTATTGAAAGCAGAGGTTTGTCTCAGAGGCCTTGCTTCAAACATCCCTCAGCGTGCTGGCTGTCTGCCCAGCTGCAGTCCTGACACCCAGGAGGGCGTGCAGCTCAGGGGGAGAGACTGCAGCTCCTGTGCCCTGTCTTGTTTGTAGGGTGCCATGGGAGCCTGGATAGAAACACAGAACAGCTTGCCCAGGTCACAGCAGGAACGACCTTGCTGGCATCGGTCTGAGTATATTTGCTTATGTGGTACAGAGGGTGCTCAAGCCCTGGGAAGAGTGAGATCTTTGAGGACAGGAAAACAGAGTGTCCAGTCACAGGCTGGCCCAAATCCTGCCCTGTCAGCAACATCCAGTGGCTGGTTCTAGTGACCTGGGGCAGTCCGCTGCTCCCTGCAGTGGACACGCATCCACAGCCCCACAATCAGTGTGAAAGATTTTCAGGAGGGCTTCCAGGCTGTGATAGAACTGACCACACAGAGTTCTTTTTTTATTTTTTTCCTGTTTTTTTTCATAACATCAGAGATTAAAAAAAGTTCTAATGATAAACCATCTGGAATAGGTTTCTTTTCAAAAGAAAAGAATGAAATAGATGTGAGTTGGCAGGAGCTTTCAGAGAGATTTCCCCCACCCCCCTCTGTTTATATATTATGCAGAGAACTCTACAGGAAAATGGGATAGATGAAGTTGAGCATTTCATGACAACTTGTCACATTCTGTGCATAAATTTCTCTAAAGTGTTAGGCACCAGTGGTGGGAGGAGATATTAGGTCACTCAGTGCTAATCCTGGAAAGTTTAGAGGACTTTGCATGTCCTTTGAGAATGTCCCTTTTACGGAACAAACATCACCTGTCCAGAATTATTCCTTCATGGTGCACATAATCCATCCATTTATTTGACAGAAGTACCCATAAAAACACAGAAATGACCCAACAACATTTCCAATACTAATAATCAGCCCTATCCTGCTGTTCATTTTTTATATCTTCTTGCTTTCTACTGCATAAAGTAATGAAGAATTAAAAGTAATACTCAGTCTGTTTTCTTCTGAAAAGCACATTACAAATACTAACCTTAATTCATCTTCTGCCTGTGTTCAGAAGGTTAAACATAATTTTTTTTGGAGGATTTAAGTACCCATGGTGCATTTGAGGGGTTTTGATTGACAGGTGTTAAGAACCTCTAAACATCTGAGTCGTATTAACTACTCCCAGGTTCATGTGAGGGATATATCAGAACCAGAATCAGAATTCGGATTGTCCCAGCTCCAAACCCTGGTCTAATCACCCCTCTCTGTTTCAGATGCTGTTCTTAGATAATGGTGGAAGGGCATCACATTTCTGATGACTCAGCATCTGCAGGGGAGGCTTACTCTAGGTCACAGCTCTTCTGCAGTCATAAGCTCCTGTATTACTCCAGCATTACTCCTGCATGGCATCATCATCTTTGATCCCTGGGAGGAGGGTAATACTGGATCAAGTACTGCTATAGGGGGTTAGTGGGAAAAAAATTGATTTTTTTTCCTCTTAGCAGTGTTAAGACCCAATTTCAGCCTCTAATTGCTCATACCCCCTTCCCTCACCCCTGTATTTCATGAAAGCCTTTCATGAAAGCAATAGTCTTTCTGAAGGTGTGTTTGGACTGTTATTGCTTAAGCCCGCAGGGAGAGCACATCCCTCACATAAATTGTGCCTGATGGTGAAACTGGACAGTGTTAATACTGTAGCACAGGCACTGTCTAGGTGCAGGTGTGAATTGCTGAGGTCTCCAAACCTGCACTTTGCCCAGACATTTTCAGTGCTACCCTCAGAAAACAGTAAGTACGGATAAAACTTGGAGTGCTGCTCTGTAGAGCCCAGGACATATTTCCCTCTGACTCTACAAAACCCCTGTCACGTAGAACTGCCCTGATCAAACCTCACCGTTGTGAGTGCCCCCTACACAGACTGCCCAGCTGTGGAAAAGTCCCTGGAGTAGGGGACTGCCAGCAGCATGTACAGCATAGTGCCCTCAGCCTTTCCTTGGTGAGAACAAGCGCTCCAATCGCCCCAGAATCGAAGCCAAACCTCCTTGGTCAACTGGTTGGCTCCCATTCCAGCCTCAATTATATTATTAAACATATCCCCTGTTCCCTGCCCTGGTGTATGTTCTAGGTGAGGCGGAAAGGAGAAACTTTGTTTTCATTCCCTTGAGTGTAATTAGGCATTGGTGTGGGGGAAGGGCTCATCCAGACAGTGACAGTGGTCATTGTGTTTCATAACTGCATCTGACCAAGGATGTGTTGTGAGGAATTCAGAGTCAACACGAGTCTCTGGTGTCAGGGTCAAGTCAGTACATCCTCTGTAACCAAAGTAATGCACCTCAGGAGGATACCTGTGGGGGAGAGGGGACTGGGTGGCCCCTCAGATTTCATCTCTGAGAAGCCTGGTAAGCTGTATACTCACCAGCACACACAGCAACATTTGAAGTCTTGCTGCTACATTTTCTCTTTGCATACGTCTCATCAAGAATGCAAGTGGTTAAGATTTCCTCCTCCTTTTTAAAGATCATGTTTAATTTTTCTTTTTTGCTCTAATGATTTAGATGAAATATTTAAGCTCACTGCTGCAGATCCCCCTGGGGCACCTGCCAGAAGGTTGTGAAATCTGGGTGAGGGATGGTGGAGGGGTGTATGCTGTTAATTACTGGAGGTTGGCAACCCCCTAACACTTCAGCTCACGCTCTTGTTGACGGCTCTGAGGTCTGGCTTTTCAGGAGCCGATTCACACAGGCATTTGGAAATAACCGGACTCTGGCAGCAGCTCCCACTCTGACAGAAGAGACCATGACAGCCAGCAACCAGTTTAATAGGTTGCTGCAGCCAGCGAAGTCATCTGGTGAGGAGCAATGAAGTGAAGAAAAACAAAGCTCATTTCAACCGCTGCCACAGCAGACAACAATTGAGAGCAAAGAATTATTTTATTGTGTATGGGGGGGGGGAATGAGGAAAAGAAAAGAGAACGAGATGGCATATTTTTTTTTACCGATAAGGGTTTAATGGCTTCTTTCGTTTTCCCCTCCTCCCATTAAATGGGATAAAAATACACAGAAAGAGAATTCCACAAATTTTTATTCTTCTTGTAAGAAAAGACGGCGCAGCCAAAGCTTCTTCCTCACATTAAGTTTTCAGAAGGGAAGTCGGTTCCCCTTTCTCTGGCTCCTCATAGCAGCATTTTTCTGGCTCCAGCAACCTAATAGGTTGATTGCTGAGCCTCTTCTGTTTCAATTACTTTTGATTGATTCTCAGGTCTATGTCAGCCACTTGGTGCAGCCACCATCCCAGGAACAAATCTGCAGCAGCTGAAGATGAAAATAACTTCCATGACCACTTAAAAGGGGAGTTCAAGCATCTTTTCTAAGCTTCAGGTTACTGTAGCGTTCCCTCAAAATCACCTCTCTGGCCATGTCTCTGCTCATGATGAGGTTCCTGTTCCTGATGGCTCGCTGAGCTGTGTTTAGCCTCAGCTAGGAAGGAGGGTGAAAGGACCTTTAATATCATTAGGCTGTTCAACCTACAGTTGTTGGAGGGCACTGATGCTAGCCCCCAGGAGAAGGATTCTGGCAGAAGTCCCTCTAGGTTTAGGGCGTAGAAGGGACAGGGAGATGTGGGACACAGAGCCTCTGAGTCCTGGGGGCTTGTTTTCATGTTTGGGTATTTACTGTAGGAGCAGTGGGAGAGGGAGAGGAGAGAAAGAGACCTGGAAAAGGAGTGGAGGTGATGGTGACTGGTTCCCCACAGCAACAGCCAGCCTTTGCACTTGCTTTGTACACATCTGACTCTCTTCTCAGTAGTAGCAGCCCCAAGCCTTCAGACTGACCAAAGAGTATTTAGGATAGATCAGAGATAGTCCAGATTCCTGCATAAGTCAGAACAGTCAGAGGACGAGAGCAGTCTGGAGAACTGGGGTTATTTGTGTCAACAGTGGGATTATATTTCTGTATTTTTAATTTCCTACCGTTGCTATTCAATTCAACTCAGCATGGGAACATAGCGTAATTCAGGCTGGGCATGACGTTGAGAGGCTCAGAGCAGGGTCACTCCCAGACCAGACCAGGCTGCTCAGGGCTGTGTCTGGTTGGGGCTTGAAACCTCCCAGGATGGAGCCTGCAGAGCCTCCTGCGCTGCCTGCTCCACTGCTAGACTGTCCTCATGGCAATTTTTTCCCCCCTTGCATCTAATCTGATCTCTCTTGTTTCAGTTTATGCCTGGTGTGTCTGGTTTTCCTGCCACACAGACCAGTGAAGTTCCCAGCTCCCTTTCTGTAGGTATGGGGGGCCCCTCACGTTTGGCTTTAGTCGTCAGGGAAATCCCTGGACCTGCACAGTCTTTGGAAAATGTTAGAGAGTGATGGTGCGAGGACATGGGCCAGCTCTTGTGGCACTCTTGTATGTAATTGTTGAGTCTCATGGACATGAAGAGATGTCTCAGGCAATCCCTGAGTCAACACCATGGTTCTTGCTGGTAATTTTCCTCTGTGCCCAGAGCCCTGAAAGACCTCGTTGATGAAGACTGAGATAGAGAAGGCATTGAGTACCTCAGCCTTCTCTGTGTCCATGCCATTAAATCACTTTCCCCGTTCCACAATGGGCCTACCTTTCTCTGTTTAGCCTTTTTTTGCTACTGTAGTGGCAGAAGCTCTTCTTATTATCCTTGATGTTTCCTCCAAGTGTCAACTCTAGATGAGCTTTGGATCACAGCGCCCTGTGGGAAACCCTCATCATATTCCAAGGGCTGGGCTTCTAGTCCCAGCCTGAGGTGGGCAGAGGCAATAGGGTGCTGCTTCAAGTGACCCTTGGGGAGAATTTGTACCATTGTCTAAAGCAGGAGGTGTGCAGCCATGAAAGCTTTCCTGCAGAAAATCCTGATGCACCCAAAGCTTGGAGCAGCTCCACCAGGGACTTTCCTGTCCCCTGCCTGGGGGTTGTCCTCAGAAGCCAGGCAGGAGAGGCCTGTTCCTGTGCCTCCTGACTGGTGGGGTGGACAGGTTCTGTCTGGTCTGGGAGGTATGGGTTCTCTCACAGTTAATGTGTCTTCTAGAAATACCCCCTTGTCTCTGCTGGGAGGATCTGGTGCAAGGCAGCAGAGGGGCATTTGGGGTGTGGGCTGAGAGATCTCCTTGGGGCCTCTTTCCTCCCGCCCTGAAAAAAGGCAGCTGTGGTGCCATAAGGTGACCCAGCCCCACAGTCCTGCCCATGCCCCATGAGCACTGTGATCCTGGGAATCCTGGGGTCCCACTGCAGGTGACCAGCCAGGGACAAGGCACTCCCTCCCCTCCTGCCCCTCACTGGCAGGGAGCGAAACAGACAGGAAGGGCAGGTTAATATGAATGGACATGCTGTGAAAAATGGATACTAAATTATCCCCCTATCCAATAAACCTCTCAACCCATGTTCTCAGAGAAGCTTCCGTGAGTAGACAGGCCTCACGAGTTGCTCAACAGCTCAATAAAATCTGTGTCTGCCCTGTCAGATTGAAAAGGGAAACAAATGGCAGAATTCGGGGCCCTCCCCCGAGGAGGCCTCACTCCTGCATGAGTGGCTCTGCCTGAGACACCAGGTCCCTGAGACAGCAGCTCCCTGTGACACCAGACCTCTGCCTGCAGCCTGAGGCAGCCACGTCGCAGGCAGCTGCCTGCAGCAGGACCACGAGCTTGGAGAGTTCCCCTCCTTCCTCTTGGGCTTCCAGGTGTTGTCATGGAGAGGGATTTCATTCACACCTTTGCTTTGAGGTGCAGGAGCCCCCAGAGCCTCTGCAGCCAAGCAGCTGCAGCAGCAGGGAGCAGATAGAGGGTCAGCCCCCTGCCCCACACCATCCCTGCCACACACCCCAGCTTGCTCAGGTGTCTGGAAGTGGCTGCCTGGGGTGGGAGCACCCTTCCAGGGCTGTTTGCCCTTGCAAAGAGCTACAGTCGATGCCCTGCGTGGGGAAAGGGCTGGATCCTGCTCTGCCAACACCAGTTTGTTCTGCTGTCTTCGGTGGGGGCCTCTGCACCTCTGCACACAGGTGTAGGATGATTCATGAGCGTGCAGGTGTGTTGTATCTGCACTCAGGCCGTGCTAATCCTGTTTAGTCATTTTTCAGAGGATTTCATTTAGATACTGGGCTGGGGCTCTGCATGCCCTTGACAATACTGAGCAACACCATTGCTCATATTTAAACTCTCTGACATAGCTAGTGATGGTGAAATCAAAAGAGACAATGACATAAAGGTCTCACCCAGCAGCAGTTTTCCTCCTGCCAATCACTACTCTTGCATTTCCCCTCCCTAGCTGAAAGCCAGGGATAAGGGGCAGATTTTGCAGCTTACCTGGAAGACCAGCGGGTCTGACCTCTTCTGGACTGACCTGCATGCCCAGCCTGTTCAAGCTAAACCTGCAGGGCACACAGGAGGACCGGGCATCACCTGCAGTGAAAACCCACAGCAAACCCCTTGCAGAATGTAAAGCAGGTAATTTGTGCCAGCAAAGGCTTTGGGCCCTGCTGCTGCTGTGAGCAGCTCACTTGTGCTCACCCAGCAGAGCCAGAAATAGCCTGGGCTGCTTGGGCACAGCACCCATCTCCTGCCTTCAGTCCAGCTCTGACTGTACCCACCAGTTTGCAGCCGTGGCCCCTCTTGCTGGCTGGCAGAAGGAGAGGATTGCTCCCTGAAATGACAGCTGAAGATACAGATGTTCCATAGTTTATTTCATGGCTTTTGATACCTAGCAAGTAAGTCACAGCTGGTTTGCCACACTTTTTTTTTTTTTTGTCCTTCCGACTGTTATCAGAGCTAAAAATATGGCTTTGATTAACACTGCAGCAATGGGAAGAGAAGGCCTGTCCCGAAATTCTGGTTTAAAAATAAAAACAACTAGAGAGAAATATTTTATGCCCCTTGTGAGTCGATGGAGGCTTTAATTTCATCTCAGGTTTCTACCATCATACCACTCAACAGCAAGTGGTGTAGTCATGAGCATCTAGATTAGGAAGGGCATGAATAGTGTCTCTTTTTCTCTGGCTTTAGTGAGTAGCAGGTACCTAGAAACCTTTATTATCTGGTCTAGGATTTCTGTGACTTTACCCTCAGAAACTACTTCTTTCTATTAGATACGTCATTTCCTTTACTGTTTTTAAAGACTATAGAAAGAGAGCTTTGTGAAATTTAGCAATTAATAGTAACTGGCCATAATGTCTAAGTAATTATTAGCTACCCACAGAATAAATGAAAGATTAAAAGGTAGTAATCTTCTTTCCTCTTTGTTGCTCGCTATTAATGGCTTCCTAGCCTACATACTAAATGGTTATCAAAGCAGTGCTCCATTGCAGAAAATCTGTACCATTAAAATTCAAATTTATTGAGAGCCGGGAATAGGTTCACTTGAAAAAGAAGAAAAAATTATAAGGAGTTTTGGTTTACAGAGACTTTGCCCCATTCTAAATCCAAACATTGCTTTTCACATACTGGTTGTCATTAGTGTCACTTGAAATTGGGAGCAGACAAAGCCTTTGCAGGGGCCAGGGGCAGTGCTTGGCAGTACATGGACCTGTAAGGTAGCTCCTGAATTTCCAGAGGGGGTTATTTCTACTTTAGAAGATACACAGGGTCAACAAATTAAAGGTAAAAACCAGGACACTAGGAACAAAAGAAAGTATTCAGCATCCGTCAGACGTGGGAAATATTGAATGCAAGATGAGGAGCCATGGGTAGGCTAGTCATGAGGAGGGTGAAAAAAAATCAAGTCTTTCCAGCTCCATGCCCCATAAAATCCAACTGAAATCAATCCACAGTTTTGCCAGTCTTGAGTTATTCAGCAAACCCAAGGTCAGACCAGTGGAGTCTCCATCACATATCCTTGGCTGTTCTCTTTATCCCTTCCTGCAGACAGGAAATCAAGAGACAGAGCTTGATCACTGCAATATAGGCAAACATTTGGGGCCAGACTGCAATCACCACACTGTGATTAAGTGTGCATTAAGGCTCAGTCCCATCTAGTAAACCCCTTACATACATGTTTTGAGTGCCACTGGAGCTAGAGAGACACAGAGACACCTAAATTCCTTCCTGGATCAGTGCTAACTACCGTATAAACATTTAAGAACAAATTTAAAGACTCTCTGGGTTGAACACAGCTCTTACTACATAAATGGGGCTGGAAGAATTAGGTGTTGCAAGTTGCCATTGCAAGTTGAGGTGCATGACAGGTGCTGGAGGTGAGCAGTCATCACGCATATGGGGCTTTCTGGGGCAGCAGGAGAGCAAAAGTGAGCCAAGAGAGGTAGCCAGGGCCTGCAGAATTACAAGTGCGTTTTATGTATGTTTAAGGTTGAATGTTTACATGGGAGTGGTCCTGGGAAGTGAAAAATATAGAAGCCAAAACAATGGCTTCTTTTCTCACATGATGTATTCTTTTCTTCCCTGATACAGCCTCCTAATTTCTATTGAGGTGAAGGAGGAGGTGGCAGTACCGTGAGCAAATCAGATATATCAGGGGTATATCACCTCTTGCATGTTAGAGCACACATGCACATTCGTCCTGTTAATATTCTTGGTACAAATGGAAATGATTTCTTGAACTGCTAGACGGGGAGGAGGACCAGGTCCCTGCCCTGAAGAGTTTGCAGATGAAATGTGAAGAGTACGGAGCTGTAGGCAGAGAGGGAACACAACATGAGCTGAGGCACAGTTGTTATTCCTGGCACACTCTGAAGCTTCCTTCCCAGTCTGTTGCCTGTCTTTGATGTGAATCATTCCTCCTTTATTGAAAAGCTCCCTTCCTGAGGTGCTCCAGAGCCTTTCGTGCTCCTGGTTTTCATCCTACCTCTCTAGGTGTCCTTGCATTGTCTTCTTTACGTGCTTTTCTCCTCTCTAGTATCAGATTTCCTTAGGACATTGCCTTAGTCCCTCTCCTCACTCCTCTCTTTGTCCCCAGGATAGCTCTATCCTGCCTCCCACTTCAGTGATTGTTTTTGTGCTGACAACTCACGGATCTATTTCCTCAGCATTACTCAGTCCATTCTATAACAGCTCCTGCAGCACCTTCTCCTTTATGTCTCTTTCCCCCTTCCCTCAAGAATTGTCTCTTTGCAGGCTGGCCCTCAGTCCTCTCCTTGTTTTCATGTCACCATGGGAGTGGTAACAGATCTCCTACATGTCCCAGAGGAAGACTGGCTCAGAAGAATGTGTCTTCTGTGTCCCCTTCATCCCACTCAGAGACATGGACAGCATTAGGAGCAGCCACCATGCTCAAGGTCACTGGGCTTTGTGGTCCTACACGCCCTGGGGAAATCCACCCCCTTGGAGAGCCTGCCTTTGTTCCTGCTAGTTTGTCCTGGCTACTTTGTCTGCCCAGCAGAATGCTCACAAACCCTGCTTTTCAGCTAGATTTCATGCCCTTCTGAAAGAAAGGCCTCTATTTAATCATTCCAGCAGTGTCTAAACCCCCTAATTCCTTTAACATAGTGACAAACAGTTCTGATTATTGGTAGAAAAGCTTGAAAAGCGTTGAGCATATTTTATTACCCACAAAAGGTGCCAGACTGGCAGCCATGGAGACTTGTCCTCTATTTATCTCTAGAGCTGGACAGCACAAGCAGTACATTCCTCCAGAATGTCTCTCTGCTCACATTTTGAAAGGAACATGGTGGCCTGTCACCATGAGAGGATGGTACTTTCTGTTCAAGCCACCGAGTGTTTTTTCAGTGCCTGGAACAGCAGCAGTCAGGTTGCTCATGGGAGCAGCTGGGGAAGCCCTGGAGGGACTCACCACAGAAACAACTGCCCTCTCAGAGGCTGGGGGGGATTCAGTGGGTGTGAAACTGCATCTGCTCCTGTCTTTTCAGGCAAGCCAGGTCTCATCCAAAGTCAAATATGATCTTTGGAAGTGCTGCTTGAGGGGCTGTGAATTGTCATCTGGGGAGGTATGGAGGGGGCAGACCCCATGCTTCCTCATTAAAGCAATAAATGCAGTAGATTTGCTGGAAAAAACCCTGGAGCTTCTCTTTTGCCACCAAAAGAAGGATTAGAAGATTAATTCTGAGAACACCTCACTGCAAAGCTTAGCTGTTACAGTTTTAAACCCGCAGAAAGGCAAGATCCCACAGATTTTATCTGCAGGAGAAACAGCAAAGGTTATGGGCAGCCTCACTAGCTCCTGGTGGCAGTGCTTCCTCAGAGGCCAAGTGCTGCAGCAGGTCCTGGAGCCTTCCTCCAGAGCAGTGGCACTGTCCTGCCCCTGCAGGAGTTCGGTGTTTGTCCCTGCTTTGCAGCAAGTGCCAGGGAAATTACTCAGCAGAGAGGTAAATAGCTTACAGGATCTCTACTCTTCGTGTTCCCCCTTCTCCTGCCCCACTTTGCAGCACCACACACGAAACACAGATGTGCAGTGGCATTTTTAAATTATGCACTGATTTGTTAGGGTTATGCAAAAAGAATATTTAGCGCTCATTGCTACTATTCAGGCTGGGCCTTATATTTTCTTTATGTGCACTGATGTTAAAAATAAAAACAAGCAAAACTTTCAAGCACAGCCAGTCTGGATAGAGTTGTTTTTTCTTCCTAAAATGAAGCATAGCTTGGTTAGAGGACTTTTACTTTGTCAATAATTAAACAGCTCTGCACTTGTTGAGGCAGCCCTGAACGTAGGTACCAGGATCAGCCAGCCTTGACCACAAGAGGCTAAAACTTTCTACCCTATCTACAGAATGGATTTTTTTAAAAAAAAGGTCCTTGCAATATTAACCCTAACAAGATCACTGGGAGGAGCACACCTTCACAGCAGATGGGGTACCAAGGAGACGTGGATTGAAAGAGATATTTGGGTTGTGCCTGCCCTTGGCTGAGTTTCACATGGAGGTTCCTCCCAGAAACAAACCAGGCACAGCTGGTTTCTGCTCAGCCTTTCACTGTTGTTGAGTAATTCAGCTGCTGCTGGCACTGCTGGGGCTGCACTGGAAAACACCTTCAGTGCAAACAAAGGGGAGGGATTTCTGTCAGATTTATATTTCCCTCAGAGTGCATTTTTCAAGCACAGTAATGAAAGATCAAACAGTATTTCACTTTTTGCAAGTTCATCATATCCTTGAGGATGTCACTGTGAACTCAGCTGAAGATGGGCATGTGAGAGTGTTGGTAGAGAAACAGGAGAATATTTGACCTCTGGTTAAGGCCCTTGCTTTAAGGAATAATAATTAAAAAAAAGAAGTCTTTATTTTTGGTCCAGAGCAGTCAGGGCAGAGTTTCAGCAGAAGGAACTCTGTGCTGTCCTCTGCAAAGGACATGATTTATTTGTTTCAGAAAGCTGTTGGACTGCAGGCTATCAGCATGTACAGGGCAGGGGAGTAGGATGTTCCTACCCATGTGAAGGGTCAGTCCTGCAGGACTGAGGGGCAGAGGAAGGGGGAGGTTTCTGTTTGCCTTCAGGCAAAGCTTTCCTTCTCCTGCACCAACATTCTTGTTCATCTCTTCTTTTACCCATCATCATCTGGCAACATGAAGCACTCCTGTTGTGGGAAGGACTCTCATCATGTGTCCCAGTCAGGAGGAAGGAGGAATGGGTGAAGGAGAGCTGAGACAGAGATGTGTGCTGTCTCCCTTGCCCATGGATAGCAAAAACGGTGGAGGGTTAATATACCAGAGGGGACTGTGTAAGGGCAGGTCCCTGAAAGGCAGCAGGGGTAGGAAGGTGTTGAGCTGGGGCTGCACTGGTGTCAGTGTTGGAGGGCTGGGATCAGGGAGGGAGCCCTGCTTTCCCCTCAGACACCGAGCCTGTGGCAGATACTTACAGTCAGAAGAAAGCTGTGATGGCCTGAAGGCTGCTTCCCTCAATGACAATGCTTGGAAAATGTGGGGACAGAGGGTTTCCTGTGGCTCACTTTTCTTCTTCTCAAGGCCTGTGGTTCTGCAGATGGCTTCACAAAATCCCCCAACAACCAGTCCCTTCTTCTGCTGCTCTTCAACATATTATGTCTCTGTCATACTGGTTTGTGGTTATCTGACCGTAGTTCCATGTCTAATAATCCCTAAGGAAGACCCATGGGGCTGAGGAGGCTGATCCTACCTGCTGGGAGCAGATGGGCAGGCTCTAATGTCCAAGCATGGCTCTATGTCCTCCCTGGAATGGTGAGGAGTCAGGGCTGCTACCAGCGGAGACAGGTGAAAAACAGACCTTTCCCCTCCTTCCTCTCCTGCTTTCTATTTCTCCTCTTTATTTATGCTAATGTGTTCTGCACTGGAGTCATAATTAAATACATATTCATATAGAAATGTACAAAGCTTCTGCCTGTACTGTGAAGCTCTCTGGAGCTTAACTGCTTGAGACTTGTCACAGGAAAATATTTCTCCCCATGAAAACAGGCTTCCTACAGCTGGGCTATATTATTGCCTTTTAATATTGCTGGCTCTGCCTACCCTGGGAAGGATTTTCTGACAAACTCCTACTGGAGATACAGCTTTTGCCCGTATAACTTATACCAGTTTCCTAAAGAAACTGGGGCTTTCATTGCCAGAGGTATCTCACTGATGTTGTAATTTGTTCCCACACTCTTTGCTATGCTGGCAAAACTTGAAAGTGCGGTTCACTGTTTTTCTTTCTCGGTGCCTTTTCTCCTAAGTTAGCTTTTCTATCCCTGTGCTCACTCCAGCTGTTTCCCTGGGCACATCTGATCATCTATTGTCTTCAGAATAGCTCCAAGTAATGAGAGGGGTGGGAAGTTAATGCTGTTTGGAGGGTCTAATCAGATGCTGGTTCCTTGTAAACAGAGCTGTATCAAAATCTGGAGCCTGGCTACGCTTCAGAAGGGAATGCAGTGATGAAGGGGGCCAGCAGAAATGGGGTCTGACAGTTGGGTTTAAGTAGGAATTTGGGTCAGAATGGCACAGAGGAGCCTGAGTGGAGGAAACTTCCAGCACAGGGCAAAGGCTGTGGACAGTGAAGGCGGCTAGCAGAGACAGAAGCATTATCAAGACAAGGCAGACCATGCTCACATCATGTGTTAAGGCCATTTCTGTTTTCAGTATCTCAGCCTGATGTTGATACCAGTTTTGTCGGGATCTGGCAAGATGACTGATATCATACATAAATAGGCTCCTTCTCAGGCATTTCACATCCCTAGTCAAACACTGCACATTATGAATTGGGAAATGGAGTCCTGAATGTGACAGTGATATGCCAAATCCCTAGCCAGCAGCACTGCTACAAACCCAGGATCCCAGACCCTTAGCTTAGTTTGTGCTCTGTTAAATAAAACATTCTGTTCTTTCTCTTTGTACTGATGAGACTGAGAAGGAAGGCCTGAAAGTTTGAAGTTCCTGAAGGCTCCTACAGTTGAATTGTTTAAAAAAAAATCCTTAGTGCAATGAATATTTTCATTGTCCCACCTGGAGAATGGAAGACATGCTGGGATTATCAATCAAATATCTGCTTGGTCTAGATCTACTGGATATTACACTTGAACCCTTCCTTTACAGCAACCATCCTATCTAAGAGGGTCAGACCCCTCCTCCCGCACATGCTTATGTCTCTCCACACTTCCTGTGGTCTGACTCATCCTTATAGATGTGATGCAAGATTTGGCAGACTAAAACAGTTGTGTGATGAGGTGACATACCAACCCCCCAGCCCTGTCAGAGACATGGCAAGTGGCAGTGTTGTGTGGGAGGGGAAGGAGCAGCTTCCTCCATCCTGAAGGGGGACTTCCCATGCTGTACAGCATGACAGGTCAGAAACAGTGGCTTCTTGCAGCGGCTCTCTGCACTGATTCCCTGATCTCTGCAAAGCCATGTACAACTCCTGGATGCTCAGTCTGCTGGAATGTCCTTGCTAGCTGGCAGCTGGCTTGGCACAGTGCTGCCTCCAGGCTTCTGACTCAGTAATGAAGGGATCAGAAGATGATGTTGAAAGAAACAGATAATTTTTGGGGCCTCATGATCTTATTAATGAGAAGAAAGTGACGTGCTTTCAGGTAACAGCTTGGTGTGACGTGTTTGTTTCAGAAACTGCACAAATACCTGTTCCCTGAGCAAGATAGTGAGTGATCAAGCCTGGGCTTCACACTCATTTAAAGCATATATAGCTACTGCTACTGAAAGTTATGCTTGCACGCACAAAAAAATCCACCAGACTGAGTCAGAACAAAGCCAGATGTCCTATTGCTCTTTTCTTTGCCAGTCACCAGCACAGCAGCTGCACACAAAATGCTTCAGTACCTTCGGTAGGCTGTCCTACAGCACAAGTGCAAGAAGTTAGGCTGTCTTGGACCTCCAACAATGGGAGAGATTAGCTTTACACCCAGAAATTTGTCAAGCCACCAGGGTTAACATGAGGTGTGTTCCCAACAAGACCGTGGAGCTCATACAGTATGCTCTGAAAGTTTTATGAGGCTGTCCATAACACAGAAACATGCGGTTGGTCCACGTCTGTGACAAAGGTTCACTTGAGTTTTTCTTACTTAGGAAGACAAGGTCACTGTGTATGCGTTGGTGCCATAAGCAGAGACACAGAGCTTGAATGTTGTGTCCTATAATCGGGAGGTCCCCTTTAAAAACCCAAACAACTCCCTCAGGTCTCAGTGGCAACAAGCAGTTGCTATAGGAAGCAAAAGAAAACTCTCTTGTTGGTCGTGCTTCCCAGCGCTCTCTTGCTGGATGCGAAAGCATGTGAGGTCACACAGTGACCTGAATGAAGGGATTAGCCTGCATTAAAATTCGCAGAGGAAAAGTGTTTGTGAGGGATCAGTTCTCCTGAAGCCTAAGAGGAAGATGACCTCAGGGTGAGAACTAGTGGCAGGAGGCAGGGGAGGCCAGGACAGCGTCTTCTGGCAGGGGGTGGCATAGTCTGTGATCACCAAGCCTTAGTGTCAGTTGTTGTCCCCCACCAGGGCCAGGTTGCAAATCTGTCCCTGCCGGGCCTCACATAAGACTACAGGACAGGACTACAGCCCCAGCTGCCTCCTGCAGCTGAGTGAATGCAGAGAAGTGTTTCTAGATGAACCATTTGCTGCTGGTAGCTTCACACTCAGGAGTGTGAACAACCCACCTCTGCTTCTGCCCCGGCCGTGCGGTACCTGTGGTCTGGAAAGAGTCCATCTGGGCCGTGCCTTTCCCTCTGGGTACTTGCTGGCAGCACAGACCTACATTTTCCCTGTCTGACTGGAAGAGTGGGTTGCTTTAGCCTTTTAAAGATGTCTCTAGCTGAAGTGATTACGTCAAGGGCCAAACGGGGCTTGCGTGGTAGGCTGACAGCATTTTCCTCTGAGGTTGTGTTATTGCAAAGCACAGCTCAATTAGTTGAGGGAATCTGTCCCAAAAGCTCAATGCTGATGCAGGAAAATAACCCAAGACGACAAAAGCACTGTCTTGTAGTTACCATTTTTCTGGCAGTAGTTCCTTGTTTATTAGGCATTTCAGACTTGCAGAGGACACAAGCAAACTAGAGTGTATTGCAATGCTTGCAGGGGTGTCTTGTAATCTGAGTTCACATTCTTCTTGGGCTTCCTGTCCTAATGTGTGGATGTGGACACCATTCCTTCATGTAGTCTGAGCTCTGAGGGTGTGAAACCCTTTACTGTATTTCATGTGAGATGGTTAAGGACTGGTTTCTGAGAACAAAAGTAATTGGACTTGTGTGACTCTTATCTATTTACTGACCAGGAGAAGATAATCAATACTTCAAACTTAAAGCACACCCAGTAAGACACAAAACTTCACTTGTTCCTCCTTTGAACTTCTTAGAGCATTCTTTGCTCATTTGTTTTGCTGCTCCACACTGTGCTACCTGGCAGGCTTATACCTTTGCTAGGTATTGCTTCTGATGCAGTAGTGCACGAGAAATCACATAATGATCAGGGTGCTGTGGTTTAGGTGTGCTTCAAAACCAAAATCTAGTGCTTTCGCTCTGGATTGGAGACTTCCTTTAAAGGCTCTGGAGTTACTCCTGTGAGCTTGAATTTTCCCTAGCAGTGGGTATTTCTAGGGGAAAGGCATTTGTCTAGAGACTGTCTCCATGTTTAGTCCCTCACCATGCTGAGCCATTTCTGGCTCGTAAATTATACTAAAAATAAGTAAGCATTATTATTAATTCCTAGGATCATTGCTTCCCTGAACAAGGTAGATAACAATGGTTATTGGTGAGTCTAAAATTCTGCTCAGGGAATTCAGTATAGAATGGATTTTCTAGGCAGGAAAAGAAAGATAATCAATGATGCACATCAATGTCTGGGGATGGACGGTCCCAAATAATAAAAAAAAAAGATTATGTGCCTCAAGAAGCTTCAAACATTGTTAAAATTAGAGGTAAGGTGGGCTAACCCTTCCCTACTGCTCCCTTCACTTCAGAGGAGAGTCAGAGGAGGAATCAAACATCATAGCTCCCATTGTCAAAATCACTCCTGGAAAAAAAACCTCAGGATGTACAATGGGCTTAAAGACAACCAGACACACAAAGAGCACAGAGGTGGCAAATCTTCAGATAAATAAATAAATAATCAAACAGATAGCCTCTTGAGGATGTCTGCCTGAAACATGCACTTAGAGAAGTTTCCAAATCCTGGAAAGTCCGTGTTTCTCCCGCCTCACACGTCTCCCCCTGTGCTTCATCCCCTCACAGACAGTGACAGAACCCCCCTGCCTTTGATTTACAATTAAATTAAGAATTACTTTGGTAAAAAGCGGTGCTTTTCCCCGCCTGCTTTGTTTTGTGCCTCCAGGCTGTGCAGACCCCTATTGCTTGCTGTGCAAGAGGCAGCGTCACACGGCGTGCAAGGAGCTGCAGGAACTGAAACCAGTTCTATGATTTATAGCACTAATAAGGCTCAACTGCCATTTCTTGTGGTTTCCTCCCAAGTTTTCTTTGATAATTTCTACTTGTACCATGGTTATTGTTGCTGCTGCTAGGGTTCTGTTGGCAGGTAACTTGCACTGTTTCTCAGGGTCTGGTCCTTGTTGGCTCTCCTTATTGTGTTATTAATAAACATTTATGTTTGGGGAGTGCCAGAAGGGGTCAGCTAGGCACTGTCCCTGTGCTTTCCCCCATCATGCTCAGGTTTGTCATCAGAGGGATAAAAGATGTGCCACGAGGCGTTTACAATCATATGGTGACAATCTCTCTTTCCAGAACACTTCCATGGCAGGAAGGCTGTGGCAGCTCTGCTGGTGGCCATCTCACAACTAGCCAGTCTGTGTAGGAGTGTTCAAGCTCACTCCAAGGGCTCTAGCTCCTAAAGCTCTGCCAGGTCACACAGGGATGATTTCTCAGAGCTCACATCTGGATGTGTTGCTGGAGGGTATCACCCCTGCAGGTGAGCTCTTGTGAGGCAGTTGTAGCTGCTTCTTTCTGTCCAGCACAGATTAGCACCTTGGCTGTGAGATGTTGCAGCAAAGACCAGGCACATCTGTCACTCCTGCAGAGTCAGTGTGGCAGAGTCAGTGACCACCAGAGGAGGGGTCCCACGGACAATGTGCATCTGCCTGCTTTAATACAACCCCTCAAACTGCCCCAGCATGAACTTGCAGGGTTGGCATGTGGGTACCTCATCCTGGCTGAAGCAGGTCTCAGTGGTGGGGTTAAGTCCCAGCCTTTTTGTTGCAGGTCATACTTGGCAACAAGTGACAGAGGAGAAGGAGGATCCTGCTGCTGCCAGGGCGGGGAAATGGTGTTGGGGGGATTGTAGGTGGAGAGACTTCTTGGGGAATGGCAGTAGGGAAGAGGCACTCTGTCGGCTCCAATCTGTTGGTTGCAGCAGAGTTGGGGAAGAGAGAATCCGTGTGCACCCTCTGATTTATGTGTTTCTCTCGTGCTCACTTTTGGACTGCTTTCTAGCTGCTTTTGTGAACTTGGCTGGAGTAGAGACTGGGAAAACAACAGAACATTTTCACCCAAGGATACTGGAGAGTCTTTGCTGACACTCACTGCTCTGCTTTGATAATTTGCCTGGTGGAACATGTGTGGAGGATTACAGGCTACACCACAAAGATGCTGATGAAGAGTGGCTGTACCATTTTTCCTTGCTCCTGAGCAGCAGAAGCAGTCTGTGGCTGGCTGCAGCGGCACAGATCATGGCAGAGCTGGGTTTGGGTTTCCCCAGCTCCATCCCAGCCTTCACACAGCAGAAGAGGGCACTGGCAGAGGTGAGTGCTGACCCAACAGGCCACTCTGGCTGAAAATTTCAGCGCTGCTGAAGAAATACAGCTGCCTACTCTGCTCTGCCTGGATCCGTGTGCCTGTGAGGGCCAGGCAAGGCAACAAGAGGGTTGAGTGAGGAAGGAGATGGTCACAGAGATGAGTTCAAAGCTCTGTGCTATTTCCCACCTGCTCAGATCTTCAAAGCTAATGAGGTCACCAAACTGCCCTTGACAGTCTGTCTGTTATCTTAGCCAGGGTCACGGATTTTTAAGTCTCTCTCATTTCAGTTTTCTACTATGCAGCAAACAGAGGTCTACTACATGTTTGTCTGAAGGGCACAGGAGGGCCCTCAGTGTCTGGTTTATCAGAGGACTGGTGTTGCCATCAAAGTGATGCAACCCTAAAGGCAGAGCACCTGAGATTTGGCAGCACCTTGTGCCCAGGAGAAGATAAAACCACGGAGGAAAAGAGAAATTAAAGGTGTTGTGACACGAAGGCAACAACAGGAGTTTCGTAATGTAAATTTCAGTACTTGAGTGAACTGCATATATCTGCTTTCTGGAGCCTGTCATGGTTCAGGATGTGTCTGGTTTTAAAAGGCTCGTGGGAAATCAGATACTTTTTTTTTTTAATGGTCTGACTTCTCTTGGCAGTTTGGTGGCTTCTCTTTGAGCTTTCCTCTGGAAGAGACACAGAAGCCTTGGCTAGTGGAGAGCCCCAGATCCTCAGTCACTGAGCCCCACTTCTTCTCCAGAGCTACATCAGGGGGAGTTCTGGCTGTGGCCATAGCATCTCACTGAGTCCTGAAAGGAGACAGCTGAGTCAAATCAACAACTCTAGGACCAAACGCTTCCAATATCAAGAGAGTTAGATCCATCTGCTGCTTTTTGGAAAGCAGTAAATTAAGCTTCTTCCCCTGCTGCACACAGACACACACAAACACCCACAGACTTCACAGTCGGAAGATCTGCTGTCTTTCCTGCTAGAAGGGCAATTTCCACACTCATTTTCTATGCTCATTTGCCAGTAAAACCAGCTCTTCTCTCAGATAAAGTTTTGAAATAATTCTTGCAGGCAGTTCAGAGGACTTGCAGTTATAATACTTGACATGAATCTTCATGACACTGCACTGGGGTTCATTTCTCTTTCCTTCTATCCCAGTGAAGATGCAGTGGGACAACTGAGGCCATTCTGAAGGTCAGCAACAGCATCACCATTCATGGCTCTCTAATTTGCCTTCCAGACCATGTAGGGGGCTCTAACCTGGGTTGACGTGAGAAGCTTCACTGAACTGTTTCCATCATCTGATTGCTTGTGGCACAGCAAAGCTTTTGAATCAATCTGCCAGCTGCTTATACTTGGGAAAAGAGCATTCATAGATGAGCTGGGGAGTTTTCCAGGCAATAGCAGGCAGAACAGATCAGACAAAAACTGCAAGTCACTTTAATCCAAGGAAAATGTTTTGTTGTAAATATTTTTATAGTTCTGATTATTTTTGTTTGGGCTTTTTAAAATTAAAAAATGTTCCAACTTTTCTTTTTCTTTCTTCTGTTTTTATCTCTCTTCCTGTAAAACCTTTCCCACTTTATAGAATCGTAGCATCATAGAATAATGGCTTGTGTTGGAAGGGGCCTTGAAGATCCTCTAGTTCCAGCCTCCTTGCCATGGGCAGGGACACCTCTCACGAGACCAGGTTACTCATACTGGTCTTGAACACTCATGGGGCGTCCACAGCATCTTTGAGCAATCTGCTCCAGTCTCACCACCCTCACAGTTAAGAGTTTCTTCATAATATATAATCTAAACGTACCCACCTTCAGTTTAAGCCATTCCCTATTGTCCTATCACTGCATGTCCTTTAGAAACGTCCCTCTTCATCCTTCTTGTAAGCCCCCTTCAGGTACTGGGAGGCTGTTAATAAGGAGTAAAGAATAATATAAGTAAATTAGTAATTAATTTATTTGCTTTGTTATTGAGGAAGTAAAACACAGAAGGAGGAAAAAAGGGTCAGAAGAGATTAGAAAATTCAAGTGGCTCATGAAAATAACAAATGAGTGAGATTCATCTACCTAACCTTAGGCAACAAGAGATGTATGTGATACTTCAGGACTCCCTTCAGCCACAGCTTTGTAAAGGTGTGGTCTCTGTTAGGTCCTCTGTCACGTCTGCAGCTGTGTGCAGATGCCTCCAATGCTCTACCACATCCCAAGGGCAGCACACACCCTGGCCTGGGCAGCAAAGTCACCTTGGCTTCTTCTAACCTCGCTGAACAGAACAGAAATTTTCTGACAGATGCATGGAAGTTTTAGGATTCAAAGAAACACCTACGTATTTTGAGGGCCTGAGAAATAACATTCTCCCTTGTACAAGTTTATTAAAGTCTCCTCAGAATCAGTGTCAAGGCAATAACTTGTGGTATGCCAGCCCAGCTGCGTTTGCTGCCATCTTCTATAAATGTGCCATTAGCTGCCAGGCATGCACAGAACAGAGGTTTCCATAAGCTGTTCTTTTTAACGTAAAATTACCTCTTAGTGTGTTAAACTCATTTTTGCCTTCAGCTCGTAAGGTGTTAAATGCAGGAATACAGCTTTTCTCTGGCAGGCTCAGCCCCTTGCAAATATACATGCCTCAAGGTATTGCATATATAATGATTATAACTATCATTTTAAAGGGTGTTTTTTTGTGTTCAAAATGTGATTGGTGTTGCCCATGACAGGATATTCACTATTTGCCTGAAAACCTCATAACCTAAATAAGCATTTACCATCAACCTAATCTAATCAAATCATAATCAATACTGATACTGTGGGATCTTGTAAAACATGACCCATGTGGCAGGTTCTGCCACTTGTTAATTATGTCCTTGGAGGCAGCAGTCAATAACTCCCAAGGGTTAGATGGTTCCTACTTAGTCAGGTGTTTTCAGGGAGTACCACTGACATTTAATAAGGACTTCTGCAACCATGGAAAAACTTATATTATGACAAATTAAAAGGCTTAGAAAATATAGGAATTAGAGAACTGTTTAAAACAGAAAAAGAAAAAAGAAAAAGAAAAAGAAAAAGAAAAAGAAAAAGAAAAAGAAAAAGAAAAAGAAAAAGAAAAAGAAAAAGAAAAAGAAAAAGAAAAAGAAAAAGAAAAAGAAAAAGAAAAAAAAGTTGTCCACAGAGCCCTGCAGAGCAGGACTACAAGGAACTGACAAGACAATTTTTCTTTTTTCAGAAAAAATATTTAAAAGGGGTTTGTGTCTCATCTAAAACTAACATGCAGCCTGGACTATTGTGTAAGTCAGCTCGAGTACTTCTTTAAAAAAAAAGTCTAAACTTTTGGCTTAGGTATTTCAACATAGTTTCAGAGAAAGAAGCTCTTCCAGCATCTGGCAGATGAGAATGTGTCCAAATTAGTATGTCTGCTGATATTCAAAGCAGATAATCTTGTTCTTTTCCCTACACTTAATATGAGAACATTTGTGGTAAGAGTAATTTATGAAAGAGAAAAACTTTGAAGAGGAGGGGATAAAAGCAAACATAAACTCATTGCCTTTTTTTCTCCTGGAGAAACTTGTTTTCAATTTTGTTTTAAGCTGCTGATTCGAGTGAGTCTTGTGAACAAACCCATGTGGTTGGGTTTCTGTGCCATGGTTTGACCACCTATGTTAGTTAGTTTAGACAAGTGTGAGGAGAGAGCTGGGTGGCTGCATATACTGGATATCCATCCCAACATTCAGTTATAGGTGCTGTTGTTCTTTCCTATTTTCATTGATTTGTCTGCTTGCAGGAACAGATTGAATTGCTCATCTATGCAGAATGAAGGAAATGGCCCCTGGAAACAAAGACCAGGGCTGTACTACTGATGAGAAAGCAATGGAAAATGCACAGGAGAGGCAAAGTGAGGGCAAGCATTGGTGTCTTGGTCTGTGATTCATAAAGACCTGCTTCAAAGGCAGTGTGGAATTCCCAGGGCATCCAAGCAGTGTCTACCCACCCACATCCTGCTGAAGGGGCAAGTCCCAGCTCTGGGTTTGGTTGTGAGGTAAGTGTAAGTTCACACCTGCCTCTGTCCACAGGCAAAACTGATGTAACACATCAGCCATGTGGGTACTCCTGTGCTAGTTGTCCTGCACCTCATTCAAACTCAGCCTAGCTTCTGATGCTGCTGTGTCATAGCTCAGTAACTGTGGAAATGTGTGCCACTGTGGCTGGAGAGGGCTGGCTCCCTGGAAAGATGTGAGAACTGTGTGCACTCCCGGTCTATTGCAAAGGCAAAGTGAAGCAGTTGAGTTTTTTCCATGTCAGGAACTCATCTTACTTTGCAGTACAACAGAGAACTTGCAGAGGGCCAGTGACTCTGCATCAGCTACAAGGCATTTCTCTACCAGGTGTGGTAGCATTTTTAGCCCTTTATAACACGGTCATAGAGATAAGTCTGGTCATGTCCTCATATGTCTTTCTTTGCTTTACCTGGTAGACAGTGGCCGTTTCAGAACAGAGACAAGCAATGTGACATTTCAGGTACAATTGCAATCTTAATCACAAGTCATTCTAGCAGCTGAGGCGACTAATGTAATACAGACACACACATGCATTGACACAGACAGTACACTGCAAAAATGACTTTGCCAGTCATTTCTCTCAACTAACTAAAAAATACCATGATGTGTCTTCTGCTGCTGAAGTCTCTCAATATAAAGCTGGTGCCCACACTTAAAAATAGCAGCAAGGTATGAATAAATGCAGGTTGGTTCAACAGGAAAGAAGAAAACAGCACCTCTCTGTAGGAACAGAGGAGTTTAGTCAGGTTTTGTTTCTCTTGCTGACAAACTGCTAAAAAAAAAAAGAGCTTTGTTTCAAAATGAAAATTGCCTTTAGTTCAAAGTGAAACATTCAAACACCCACAGAAGCGGGAGGAAGGGGTTAGATTCAGAGGGGGAGAGTGGAGGTGAGATGGCTGTCCCTCTCCTGTCTGGAGGCCTGGCCATCAGGGCACAGTCGTGTTCACTTCAGGGGAAGAAGTAGCCTCAGTGAGTCAAAGACTCTAACATGACCCCGACACCGTGCAACATTAAACACTTAAAAAGGGTTTGGGTTTTGAATTCAGAGACCTCGGCCTACTTGGTTACCATGGCAAACAACCACCAGTAGAAGTCTTTTAACCTTTAATTAAAGATACACAAAAAGGAGGAAAAACAGTTTAAGCACTTGAAAAATAAAGTATTAAGTAAGACTTTCCTTTTTAAAAGTGTCCATTATTCCTCTTCCCCTAGCTGTCAGCAGTTCTTATAGCAATCTTCCTTCCCTTTATTTTGGTTCATAGCAGCAGAAACTGTTCTTGGGGAAAGAGAGACACTCATCGAGATAGACTGGATCTGTTGTTGCTACTCATTTTGGACTCTGCTCACTTGAAGACACACATATGCACAGGGGGAGAGAAAAGGATAGCAGAGAAACAATAAGTTTCTTCCTTTTCTGATGTTGACTTTTGCTTCCAGCCTCACTGCTAGAAAAGGACAAGCACAAAACCTGGCCTTAGCCCCTCTGAGATCTAAGAGACTTGTACCAGTGTCTGCCTCTTTTGGGCACTGTTTTTAGGCCTTTCCCTGACTGTTGTTCACAGCTGGGTTGCACAACCCCTACCCTTCCTGTCTAGGCAAGTTTGTTTAAACTGAAAGTGCAGGAGAGAGAACAAGGAAAGAAGTATGTGAGGAAATGACAAAACAACTAAGAAAGGGGTCATGTCACGACCTCATCTTCCAAGTGGGTTTCCAGTGAGTTGAAGCTGGTGGAGCTAGCAATGACATCTGGGTGTCTCCTGGCCAAAATGTGGCCAAAAGGTCTGATCAGATCTGGTAACTAGGTGCCAACAGTGTCACACTGTTAAGTTATGTCTCAAAGCTGGCAATGACAACTGTCAGATTTCTATTTTCTGTCCACCTATCATCAGTACCAAAATAGATGTTTCCAGAAGATGATGAACATGACAATAGCCACCAGTTAGGTTTAGATTCTGACACACCTGTTTTGGTCCATTTGTTTTGGCATTCAGAGCTGTGTTTTTTTACTTTATGAGATTTATTATATGGCTTTGGCTGACATGGTGCTTGTGCAGGACATGCAGTGCCTTCTGCTGCTACTGTTTCTGCCCTTCTGATTTCTGAGGAGATTGTCACAGCCTCGAGCACAGGGGGGCTCCTGGTGGGGGTAATATGTCGACTTCTATGTTCCTTAATAGTTCAGTACTCGTTAACACAACTTGGGAAGCCAGGAGAACCATTTCCATATGAGGGCCTCTGCTGAGGGTCTAGAAAGATCTTGCAGACCAAGACACACCAATTGCAGAGAGCGAGAACAAACACACCTTAGTATGCAGCACAGCACAGGCTTATGGTATTCTCCTGAGAGATAAGTGATGCTGGTTCAAGTTCCCCCAGGCAGACGAGGAAATTAAACCCAGGACTCCCACATCCTTTATGAATGAATAAAAAGTGGCTGTCTTCCTCTCAGCTTTGTGAATATAATCCTGACATTTTTTTTTTTCCAGGAAAGCAATTTGGTAAGTCCACACTGAATCTGACAATCACTTCAGGACAATGGAGAAAGCATTTTCCAGTGAGAAGAATACTGACTAAAAGAAATCCTCTATGAGCACAGTGACAATAAAACAAGTGGACAGACCCCACCACCCTGCTGCTTTATATCCAATAGCTGTGGGACACATAATCTCTATGGCCTTCAGGCAATGGGGGAACTTACCTGGCAATGTGAAATCTTGGCAGGCAAAAAACATTTTGAGGGAGTAATGAAATACTCCAGGAATGGCAGATGAAACCTGAACGTTGGTGGGGCTGCTTTGAGTCCTGACATGAATGCAGTGGTGTACAGAAAACTGTGAGGATCCACCACTCTATTTGCTAAGATGTGACCAAAGTCTCCAGTTCTAATTAGGTGCTGAAGGCCTGAGAAGGTTCAGACTCTGTGTTAGAGTTCAAACAGATGCCTGCATGAGGTCTTGTCAGCACCTCTAGGATTGAGAAAGGAAGCAGAGGAAAAAGGGTTCTTCACTTCTCTGACCTTCTTTACTAAACCTAGAACTGTGTCTACTGGTGGCCATGTCCAACACATGGCAGACCTTGGGGGAGAGTAATGGTTGTCTAGAAATGGGCTATGTCTCGCAAAAAAAAGGGTTTTTTTCATCCAGAGTAGTTCCCCTGCTCTAGCTTCCTGCTAGGCCACCCATATGTTACCAGCAGCATGAAGGAGCAAAGAAAATGTGTGGCTGGAAGTGGAGGGGAGGATGGAACAGTTTCTGTTGGTCTTAGTCTACATCACAAGCCTGTCCAGTATGACCATGCAGACACCAGCTCCTCTGCTCCTTTACCTAGAACTGTTTAAATGCCTCACTGCTTCACAGTCCCTTTATTTTAGGGAAGGGAGGGACTTCATCAGATGAAATGTAAATTGGATCAGAGTAAATTGGATTGCAGATGGCCAGGCCACTGTGCAAGAGCACACATCTGCCTGTGGGAAAGCCAGGCGGTCCTTAGCAAAGGGCAGTGGATATGATGCTGGTCTGGAGGCTGCAGATTTGTTCTGATGGGCACCTTCCTCACCCCCACAGCCAACATGAGCTCATTTCTACACCTGTACACACACAGAGGCTGTGGTACAGCCAGGTGTGACAGGGAATGAACAGGGACAGGAAAAAGAGGCTTGTCTGGCCCCAGTGGCCATGAAATGGAATGGCTATTGTGCTGGCAAAAATGGACAGTGGCAGCAAACTTTCTTTATCGTGCCTGCTCTTAGAGCTGTGCACTGGTTGCACTGAATGTTCTGGATAGAGAAGGTGCAGAAATTTGCTGAAACTCTGCTTGGAATCAAATCTGTGCAGGTACAACAGTAAGGACTCCTGGTGTGCTCACAGCTCTCTTCTGAGGATGGTGCTGTCACTGCTTTTCTCACCACCAGGCTGGGACACAGGACAGAAAACCAAGACTTCTGTTATCAGCTGTACCTCAACACCCTAAATCACTCAAGTCCAAATGAAGGTCAATAAGGACAGCGAGGCTGCTCACTGGTGCCCTTGGATACCAAACTACAGCTCTGTCAGAGGCAATACACAGAGCAATGGCCAAGTCTTACAGAGTACAAACCCAGTCCTGCAGCTTTAACATAACACCTTTGATCCAGCAAGGCTGGAGTTACTGTAGGGTCAGGATTGACATAAACCCAACCAATCAAGCCAGACCACCTACATCTTTAAATTGACCTGTATTCTTCAGGGCAATATTATTTTCTTTAAGGATTTTGTTCTTTTCTGCATGCTGCTCTGTTTGGCACCGTTTGCTTCTGCACATCATTGCTGTGATAGATGCAGCATTGTCATTCAGGTACTTAGGCCCTTAATACTGTAGATGACCAATAGCAAGGTTACCAGACATTTTGTTTTAAAATAATCCTTGGAACTCAGGGGACTTTCCAATAATTGCTATGTACTTTTGCTAAAAGGAAAAAAAAGTTTAAAAAAAATTGAAGAAACCAACCCCCAAATGTTTTTAAATTTTACATGTAATTTTAAAAATGCACAAATATTCTTTCATTCCTTTTTTTTTTTGCAGAGATGGAACAGAATCAATTTGCCATGGTTATGCCTCCTGCCAATTGTTCAGAATTTCCAGGATTTAATCTTTCATCCGTGTGTGTATCCAGTATTTACCTTTGAATGAGATAATGCATAATGCATTGGGCTTTATGGAAATGAACCAAGAAAACCTGGTGGCTGGTTTGTGTGTTATTTTTTTTTTTTACAGAGAAAGTTGTACTATCCCTTATAGCCTAAAAAAATTAGCATCAATGTTACAACAACATGGAAGGCACAGGGAAATACAGATTACCTTAGTATGAATTTAGGAGATGTCATGTGTGTGGGGAAACAGTGCAGTGGTCCTGCTTACTTTCCCTACCTGAGGTTTAGTACTGGTGAAGTAGCATCACTGCTGTAACAAAAGCAGGTGTGGGATGTCTTCTACTCCTGAGTGGGACCGGGTCTTTGCTAGTGCTTAAAAATCTCAGAGAGGTTTAGGAACTGTGCAGTAATGTGACAAAAATGCAGAAGGAAGGTGTGGAAGTCTGTAAATGGACTGCTGCCAGGAATAGAACTGAGGACCTTATGGGTAACACGAGGCCACATGAGGGTCATTTTGAGCAGTAAGTACCAACAGAGTGTTGTCAGGACACAAATACCCTTGATTTGAATGCTGCAGTTTGCTTACGTACAGCTGAGAACTAAATAATAGAAATGGATTCTTTTTTTTCCTTTGTGAAGCAGCAGTAGCAGCAGCTTTGATGCAAATCAAGCCCAGTGCCCAGTGCCCTAAGTGTTGGTTCTGTCTGCAACCATCAGTAGAGAGAAAGCCACACGTACACACTCTTCTTCTCTCTGCCTCTCACACGTGCATGTACATCTACAGAGCCTCAAAGAACCAGAACTGGCAGAGGTCTTTTAAGAGGCTTCCTGTCTAGGAGCAGTGGGTATGAGCAGTATATGCCCTGTTATGGGGGACTTTGCTTTCTTCTGATGCTAAGATTTGGTGCTTTTTCTCTGCTGTCAGAGGTTTTTTTCAAAAAGCTTTTACTGACTAGAGTAGGGGTTGGACTGTTCCTGAAGCACATGCACAGGGGAATTGCTCATTTCTGGCCTATCTATTGATACCTTGCCAACTGTGACAGAAGCAGAAGGAAAAAGCAAAGAAGTCATCATCATAGAATCGACTGAATCAAACTCTGACACACTGCACCACACCAGAAGTTGGAAAAATTGGTTGTGGCTTGTTAAAGTAGCTCTCCTCCTCTTACTGAGTGATCAACATACTGTTCTTCCTCTGGGCTGCAGGGTCCAGACAGGCAGAGATGGAAATGGAGTATTTTTGGAGTTTGGAAATGGAGTTTCAACATCATTTCCTTGCAGCCCTAGGTGAAAAACCAAGCTGTGGTGTGAGGAGCACCACAAACACATAAGAAGGGCTCTCTTAAAGTTGTCCCTGTGGAATCAAGACAGTGTTGTGCTAAGTTTTGCTAGAAATGCTATTCCTTCTTTTCTGAAATGGTAAGCCTGTGTGTGTCTTTCTTCTGGAAGGAGAGGTTGAACTTTACAGTCACTGAGGGAACACTGCTGGAAACCAGCATGAGAGTGAAGATATTCAGGACAGCAGACTGAGTTAATTGCATTGTGCCACGGGGCTGGTGGGCCTGATGAAGCTGGATCTTCCACTGAGAAATCATTCTGCAGTACATGGATGTGCTGCTTGATGCCACCTTATTATTCCAAATCAAGAAGTTGACCTTCAAAATAGCTTTTATGCAGACAAAGGCACGGAGATGTGAATTTTGTCCAAGACAAGAAAGCAACTCTGACCTTCCCCTCGTTGCAGAGTTGTAAGAGGAGGCTCATAAATGGTCCTGGTTTCAGCCATCTGACCAGGCCAGAGGTGGGAATGCTGAGCCTGAGCCGTATTGCACACAGGGGAGCTCCCACATCTCCATGTCACCCGCCTGATTCCACAGTGGATCTACACAGGCCCCAGAAACTCAGTTGATTTGGACTTGAGAAAGCTGAGCATGGTGGCCTCACAGAGAAATAACTGCACAAAAAAAGGTAATTTTAGAGAGAGCAATCAGTGAGGGACTGACTGCTGTGGAAAACATGGACTTGCAGTTCTGGCAGGAGATGAGTAACTTGCTAGCAAGGTCTCCCTCCAGCAGGCAATTTAAAAAATGACCTTGGAGAAGAATACAGGAAATTAATTCATCTCTGATGAGAGGTTTTGGAGAGTCTCTTGCAATTTTATGCATGTTGGCTAGACAGCCTTGCCCTGGCAAGCACTCTTCTCTGTGCCAGGGATGTAGATAGCTGCAGACTTTTCCATCAGACTTGAGAGAGCCTTTTAAAAAAGGCTGGGCTTCTTGAAAACCAGAATAAACTGTGAAAGGTTCTGGCACAGCATGCCTGTAATGCTTGTAACTGGCAGTTGCAGATGGAAGGAAAGGAGAGGGGTTGGTGGATGGTCAGGTTAGGATATGTGTCTTCACTGTGAGGAAGTTTGTGAAGTGTGGAAGAAAATTTGGAGAGAGGCCTTCATTGGGCTGGTAGTGAATTAGCAGCTGGATTATTTTCGTGTCCAACACAGGTCTAGGGATGGGGAGTAGAGTGAGACTCTCAAGAGCAAAGGTTAGCCAGTTGTAAGCATGTCAAGATGACTTAGCCAGGCTTCTTATGGCTGGCTCTCTCCTAAACATCACATTTGAGAGCACTCTGTTCAGTATCAGGTGTTTTCTCTTCCATACCTGAAAATAAGTAGATCAGCCCTCAAAGGGAGGGTTTGGGAGTATCTACTTGTCCCAAGGAGAACAAAAACTCCCACAAATTATTTTCCAAAAGAGAGGAGAAACTGAGTTGCAAGACCTCACAAATGGAAGAGATGCAGTCTTACCTACAAGAGGCTCCTTGAAGGCAACCTGAAGGAGCCCCATTCACTTCAGCACCTACTATTATCTTCTTTTTCCCTTCCTGCATGCCTTGACTACCTTCCTGGTAGCCAAGCATCTACTCTGCAAAGGGTCAACAATGTCTCAGTGAAGCTTTCCCATGCACCAATCACTCACTCACTCTGTTTTTGCTGGCAGAGAGTAGACACAGTCCTACATCCCTCTGTCACCATGCACTAGTCAATGACTGCAGTGGCTGGTCTCAGTCAAGAGTGGCTAATAAACTAGCCATGTTTGTCCCCAAATGATGCTTGCACTAAGTGTGTTGGCTAAGGTTTGGAGTGAAATAAAATAAAGCATCTAACAGACGCATCTTCATCTTGCAGTGAAGACACATCACAACTATTTTTTGGTGGGGGTAGGCAGGATTTAGCCCTCACTGACTGAAGGAGTTGCTGGTTTAGTCAAGTCAGGAGCAGGATGAGACACACTGGTCTAGTGCATTGACATTTGCATCTCTGAGTGAGAGTGCTTGTTTTCACTGAAAGAGCAGCAAGACTGCCTTTTGAAACATTTAAAGGTAGTTAAGCTTTTGGAGGAAAAGAAGTGAATATATTCTGATGGGAAGCTTTGAATCTCCCTGGGCCTACCAGAATGGCTACAGAAAGACCTCAGCATTTCTATGAATGCATTTTCTTAAACTGTGTGATCTGTTTTGGGGGTTGTAAATAAACATTTCACTTTTGCCTAATGTAAGAGTGTTTTAATGGTAACCAGTTAAGAGCAAAACATCACTGATCTAAAATTAAATGAACGTGTCCTTCTGAAGCAGGGAAGCTCAGGTTGAGAGCAAGTATCAGAAGGCTGGGAGAGAATGTTTTTTCCACTGACAAACACTGGCTAGGGGACCTCTCTTGCATACTGTAGAGGAAGAAAAGACATGCTTGAATGGTTAAGTCCTGAATGAATTTTGCATAAAGAAAAAGAAGAGCCAACTTTTGCCCTGAAAATACACCCCTTCCCTCCCTGCTCTCAAGTCCCTTGACCCTCCAATGCTAATTGCTGGTGGCTAGTATCTTGCAGTGGGGCTGCACTGTGTCAGGCAATGGAGAAAGAAACCTGCCAGGGTTGTGTGGAAGAATTCCTGGGCATGTCCAGTCTCCAGGCACAAGCACAACCTCTATCTGTTCCTGGATTTAAAAGCACTGTAGAAAAGTGCTACACAGGCACAGTCCAAATGCACTGAGAGCTAATTGGGACACAAAGGAGGACTTAATTCTTTTGAAATTTCAAGGCAAATATGTACCTTTCCTCCAAGGAAAATGAAACAAATGCTATTTCCTTCCATAAGGGGTGGAATCAAAAGCCACCAAAAAGTCACCCTTACAGCACATGACAGCAGCACAGTTGGATCCTGGCTCAGTCTTTTAGCTCTCCGTGCTCCGTGCCGAGCTCAGCCTGGAGGCTGCAGGCCCTCAGTCACAGACTGTGAGGTTATCAGCATAGAGTCCTCATGAATTTTGCACGGAAGCAACTCTGAACCTTATATTACATGTGTGCATTTGTGCAGAAGACAGGGAGTAAAATTAAACGGGGTATGTAATTAGGTATTTCATACGACATCACATCGCACTAGGTTTTAACAGGCATATCCAGCACTGGCTAATGACCAAAGTCCATATGCTTCCATGTGTCTGTCTCTCAACTTCCATATGATACAGAAGCCTACAGACATATATTACGAATTTAAATTTGGGCATGGTCTGTGCTTCTACCTGGACAACTTTCTTGTTGTGCCCCAGTTCTGGAGAGCTACTCCTGGGAACCAGGGCCACAGCTCTTAAGAGCAGTGGTAGAGAGGCACTTGTGAGTAGAGATGCAAAAATGGCTCACATAAGAGTGACCAGTGAGTCACTTCATTGCTAATGTAGGCAGGTCAAATCTTATTTGGACTATGGTTACTCTGTAGAACTTCAGAAATTTTGCTTTTATCCTATTCCCTGCTTCCCAATAGCATTCATGTGGGCAAATGCAAGAATCATAGAGGGGAGAAGCAGTGGGTGCAGGGGCTCTTCAAAATGCTGGAAACCCCTGCCCTGCCTGTGCCCTTATCTGGTTGGCAAAGGGCTTAAAACAATGCCAGGTGCTCACAGGTGAGGCTGACAGGAGTCACTCACCCTGTCTGGGGTTAATAAGTGGTCCTGGGTGCAGCCAATTCCCATCCAGAGAGTGGTTGAGCATCTTGGGTGTTGCAGCAGGGCTCATGGTGTTCCTGTGCCAGACCTAGTCAGGAACGTTGACTGCAAAATATTCTGGGTGCAGACAGAGCCTTTGGAGAAAAGATAACAACTGCCTGGAACAGTGCAGGGTATGTTTTCATCTGGGAGCCTTTGCCAGCCAAACTGGCTTTCCCTACCCATTGCAAAGGCAGCCTCTTTTTGAGGACAAGCCCCTGGTGTGTCTGAGCAAGCTATTTTCAGGACTGAAGTTTTCCAGTGCTGGCTTTTCAACCAAAGTCTGTGGTACAAATCTCAGGCCTGGCCTGAGCCGGCAAGAGGAAAAATGTCTTACCATCTCTGTAATGCCCTGGAGCTAATAAAAATCTCTGTGACAAAGGTGATAATGCAAACAGGGTTTAGCTTATTTTTAACATAGTTTGTGAGACTGTTTTATGCAAACCAGTTTTAAAGAATAGTTGAATCCCACCTCTGGTAGCCAAGTGAAACTGCTATTATCTCTCAGGCAAGAGAAGTGTTTATAGCAATGTTTTTGAAAAGTATTAGTGTGATTTTGCAGACCGATGTAGACTGTCCTCCAGGGTTGAAATCATCCCTGTATTTTTAAAAAAACAGCAGAAATAGAATGGATGTCACAGCTGACTAAAGTTTTTGGAAGATTTTAATTAAAATGAACACTGAGAAATGCAAAACATCATTCTGGGCTGGCTCAGTTTGAGGAGGTGATGCAGCTGTGTCAGTGCAGTGCCTTGTGTCTGCAGCCACTCCTGTGTTTGAGGACACCACAACAGCCCTTGCAGCCCAGGTACTGGGACAACCTTCCACACCAGTCCTGAGCCAGCACAGCTGAAGCTGTCACAAGGTCCTTCACCCTCACTCTGCTCCAGGACTTGGAGCAGCAGCAGGTCTGGGGCAGCAGCTGTTGGATGCCAATCGTATGTTGCTAATCTTCAGTGCACTGTAAAACCAGAGGAGTTGTACCTCACTGACACCTGGCTTGATAACATCTTTGATGTTATCTTCCCCTAGTCCCCCTCCCTACCACTCTTCCCCCGTCCTTTTTAAGGAAAAAAAAAAGAAATGTAAGGAAGCTTGCATTCTGATGCTGGGTCAGTGGATATGGAATAATTCAAATTCAGCACCTTCCTCTGAGCTATGTGGTACCCAAGGGACAGTATCTTACTCTGCTCCTTCCTATCACTCCGTGCACTTGTGGGGGCTTATGGTATTACTGCAAAACACTCTAGACATGCACAGCATGAAGAAACAAGTTGAAAGGTACATTTGGATGCTTCAGACTCAAATCAGATAAACTCACAGGATTCACGTGGCCTCTGACACCAGGTGATTGCAAATGGTAATAAATAGAATCCAAATTCAGGTTGGCACATGCTTTCCTAGCAAGAGGACTAAAAATAACTGCATTTTAACAGACTAAGTGGTTAGAGAACTTTGTTAATTCAGACATAAACCTGTTAGCATAAAATATTGCCGGAGGTCTGAAATGGCCTCAGACAGTTTACATTTTTCATCAGGATTGCTGTTAGAGACAACTAACCCTTTCTCTCCCTAAGAATAATGCTGCTTTTCCACAAGGCGACCCAAAAGCCAATCTCTTTGTACATAAGAGAAATGCCTCTAATCTAGACTTTATTAGACTGATCACTATATAATGGCTTTAGAAACTCTGGACAAAATAGAGCAGTGGGTTTAGCTGATGGTAATGTCAGATTGCTGTCAATAATCCCCAGCAGATGCAAACGTGTGACCCTTTTTCCCCTTAATTGTTGAATATTTATTTTTATCTTATAATGTTAATAAGGTTTATTGTGCTACATAGAGAGCTGCTATCACATGACCTTCATCTTCCTGACTCACAACAAAACCAGAAACATTACACTGCCTGTCACGTCCTGTTGCTTAATGATAATGTGTAGGTTAGTTGCTTTTCTTCCCCACACAATATTATTTATTCCTTTTGGACTGCCTTCCCTTATTTGGAGTTGCCATCGTGCTAAGAAAAAGGCATGATTGAAACAGGGGGTTCTGGAGCATCTTTTCAGTATGAGCAGAGGAAACAACAACAGAAAAAATAAATATGCAACTAGTCTTTAGACAGCACTTGTTCAGTTTATGAGTGGCATTATACGATGTGGTTGCCTAAAAGAGCAGGGGACTGGATTTAGTGAAGCAGAAGGGACCTAGCAACTCAGTCATCCTAAATAAGACCTAGATAAAAGCCCGAGTAACCCTGGTCTTAATAAAAAAACAGACTATGCAAAGGACATGGGAGGAAAAAAAAAAAAAACCCAGACAATTTCAATTTTCTTTGGAACAGAATTAGCTCCACTCATGTATATTTGAGATGGCAGGCACCCAAAGTAAAGGTTTGCATCTGGTCCTCTATTTGTGCTGTGCTGAGCTAGGATCCCCAACCCAGATAGCTCATTTTGGATCAGCCATGTTGGTGTTATGTGGGATCTAAGGGCCAAATTCATACAGACAGAAGAACGCAACAGCTTGGAGAGTTAGGCTGTATCTTAGGCTGCACCTCTTCACAGCACTGCAAGGAAAGGTGAGGCTCATGTGCAGGTGGATTAACTTGAATTCCCACACTCAGGGATGAATGGCTGCAGGTCCCAAAGCAACATTACCATGTTTCTCCACAGCAAAGGGAAAACCAAGGTGTGCCCCAGGCCCAGCATCCGCTCCCCATTGCTGGGGGAGAGCAGCCAGTGCATCACCCCCCTCAGTTCTTTGTCCCAGGTCTAAACTAAACAGAGATATGGAAACCTTTGTCAATATGCTTCAGAAAAGCACATGCAGGATGGAGGATGCACAATAAGGAAGCACAGAACACCTGGACAGTTCAGCCCCTGGGGCAGCTGTCACCAGCCTGTGGACATGACTGGCTATGAGTGGTCTCATGGGAGGATTGGGGCTAAACAGAGGAGATCCCCCACCTTCTGTGGGCAGGCAGGACTTGGCTCTGGCTTTGCACCAAGATTTTGGCAAGGGGTGCAGTGGGCAGCCTGGAAGATTTAGCATTTTGTCTGTGTCAGAAATCTCCAGCTGCAGAGTGCTGAACACAAACTTTGTATATCCTGAAAAAGTGAAGATAAGTGATTCTTGGGTTTGTTACATGTTTTAAATGGAGTGAGAGCCCTCAGCTATTCCAGCACATTCCCTTTGCAGGTTCATTAATGAGACCTATGGGAATTGGATTGGGTTCCTTTTCACTGTTATTTGGACTGTGAGAAAAAAAAAATCGCCGAAAGGAGACGCTATTTTCAAACCATGCTTTTTTTTTCTGTTTCACAACTGAAATGTTTACCAGGCTTCTGTCATTAAGTCCAGATATTTAGGGTATAAATTAGAATTGTGCAGAGACTAGTCTAGATTTTTGTGTGTAGTTAATTTTACTGAGATCTCTGCGATCAATTATTTACATTGCCTTTTAAAACATTTTTATGCTATGAAAATAGTATTTCATGCTATAAAAATAATGTTTCAGTCCATGTGGTCATGATAGAATACAGTACTTTTATTTTGTTCAGAGTGCTTTGTAAGCATTAGTGAAATGAATGTTAGGGTACACTTGTGAATTAGGCAGCACATCCCAGTTACAGCGACATGAAAAATGTGTCTGCTTCCCAAATGTCTTTGCACCAGTATCAGTATTTTGATGGGGGGAGGGATAATTTTTGCCATGGTGATAAAAGCCCCACAACCCCCTAACCTGGTTGCAGTTAAACCAAAAATGAAAGTATAATATGTGTGTCTGCCTGCACACCAAATACTGGTACCAGCACTCCTCCCCTGACTGAAGTGGCATAGGGCAGGTCTTGGTTTTCAGCCTGTTACATCAGTCCTGATGTAGCTAATGCACGACAGATGTCGTGGTGAAATCACAGATCCATTGAAGTGACTGGAAAAACTCCCTTTCATTCAGATGGTCCCAAGGCTTTGCTCAGCACAATTTAGGCCCCAGATGCGATACCCAAAACACAGGTCATCCTCAGTTACAACATGACTGTTTCCCCAACCTAGGAACAAGATGGTCAGAAAGTGACACTGTGCACAGTGCCAGGATGTGCTCCTGTAACTGGTATCCTCAGGCAACTGCACATGATGGGGAAATCCAGTGGGGGCCATTGCCACAGAAACACTTCTGCCCACTACTTCTCTTCGGTCATCCTGCAGCATCTGTGTAACACCTACAGAAGTCACTGGGGTCAGCAAGTAAAGCTTTAGCTGGTTTTGAGACCATTTAGTTCTGAAAAGGAAAGAAGAAGAGCTAGTATTGCATTAACTTTCAGCTTCCCACTGGCTGCCTACCAGATGCCTGGGGAGTGGAGACCTGGAAACCTTGACCCTGCTGTGTGGCATTTCACCCATAACATGAGCCAGGGGATTCAGTGCACAACCTCCGGGAATGACAGGGAAATAACACTGCAGTCACATTCCCTGAGCCAGGAAACAGGTACAGATGCCTGTGGACTGCTTGTATTGCTGCATTTTTCTGTGCTTTTGAGCTGGGTCCTGTGCGTGGTTATGCAAACAGAAATGACCTGGCTGCAGAGCCACAATTGCAGCTCTATCCTGTGTGCGGGCACAAGGAAAGCTGTTCCATGTTCCCCTTAGGGGAAAAAAAAGGTCTGGATGTTTTTTTGGTGGCCCTCCTTACAGCAGTTTGCACACGATAAATAGCATGCTTACTGCTCCCTGGGAATCCATGGAAGATGTTGATTCCTCAGCTGAGTGCTGTTTAAGAAGAAATAGGATCTGCCTCTGTGTGGGCTGAGCTGCTGAGAATTGAGATGCAATGGTGCTTTTGATACCCAGTTTGTTTAAAGCTAGGCAGGGTATCTCTGCCATACACAGTGGTGAAGGGAAATCAGAACCCACTGCAGCCACAGGGATAACTCCTTTCATTGATATATTAAACCAGCTGACACTAAGGACTGCATGGGAAGAGATGACACATCTGTTTTCTGCAGAGGCAAAAGTTGAGTGCTGGATTTTCCCATCCTCACACCAGTTCTTATCTCCCACCTCAGTCCTTTCAGAGTGCTGCAGTGGGAAAGTTCAGCAAAGGGAAAGGAAGGCAGCATGTCCAGCCCTGCCATGAGGCTCGGCAATGAGGAAAATTCCTCACCAGTGGGAACACCAGCTGAAGAGTGAAACGGATGGATCACCATGGCAGTACGGTCAGGATCACTTAATGAGTTGGGCATAAACCCAAAACTGTGTCTTTCATTGTAGACAAACACTAGGACCTGCATCCAGAAGCAGAATACAAACAACAGTCCTATGACTGCAGGGAACACCACATCTAGAGAGGATTGATGAGAAAGATAAATGTGTCTAACAGTTCAAGAAGGTTGTGGATGAGGTGAGGACGAATCCAAGAAAGGCCATGGAACAAAATGACTAAGTACTGGAAAATGTAGCTTAAAGTGACAGACTGGAGAAGACAGTCCATCTGTTTAGCCTAACGAAGACAAAGTTGAGAGGATGACTTGATCACAGCCTCTAAGCACTGACATGGGGAACAGAAATGTGATAATAGAAGGCTTTTCAATCTAGCTGACGCAACTATAATATGATCCAACTGGAAGTTGGAAGCCAGACAAATTTTGACTACAAATAAGGTGCAGATGTTTAACAGTGAGGATAATTAACCAGTGGAACTAATTACCAAGGACTGTGGGGACTATCACCAACAACTTTAAATCAGGATTAGATTTCCTCCCCCTCCCTTTGCCAGAGATGTGCTCTAGTTCATTCAGGAATGAATTCAGAGATGTCCTTCAGTGTGTGTATTACTCAGGAGCTCAGTTTAGATTATCAAGCCAGCTTGCTCTGCCTTTGGAATACCCCTGTGATTCACAGGCCCTTGAAGTACATAGACACCATGCAGAAAACTTGCAGCACTTGCCCAAACTGACTCATGACACTTCATTTCATACCCTGGGCTGCTAAGTAATAAGGGGACAAATTGGTAGGAGTGGGAGGAGAAGGGCGTGGGTGACAGGATCACAGATCCCCTCCGTGCAAGTCTGTACATTATCTTGGTGATTCAGTTTCTTCTTTAAAGACATGAAAAGAATGAAAGAATTAAGATGGCAAATGCAATTTTCTGCCCTCCCAAAAAGCATTCAAGGAAAAATGAGCTTCCACAAAAGATACTGATAAAGTGTGCTTTGTGTTCCTCCTGCTGTGCTGTGCTGTGCTGAATTTGGCCAGGACAAGGAGCATCCCAAAATTAGGACAGGAAGAAACAACCCCTCTCTGCAGTGAAGTCATCCTGGAGAGCAGCAGTGAGCCAAGGCATAGCTCCTGGCCCGCCAGTGACAGATCATGAAACTGCCTCCATCTGCTGCCAGGTCTACGTGGACATTCCACGTAAGAAAACAACCAGCCCAGCATCAGCAGTGCTCCGATGCAGCAGCCGAAAGTGAAGCACAGTGGCTGGCTTGGGAGCCTGTGATGGATAGAGATGGATGCCTGGCCTGGACCTGCACAGTCCGTGGGGAAACCACTGTGTGCTCCAGTTCAGGGCAGATGGAGGGGAGGCCAACAAGAAACACAGGGCATAGACATCCTCTCCCCAGCCATGAAATGGGTAAAATCAAGGAAAGATTGGAGGTGTTTGCAGTTTTGTTGTAGCCGCTATTTTCCCTCCCGACATGATGGCAGCGTGCAACTACAGCCGGGGGACAGAGGGACTAGGAGAGGCTCTTAACTTGCAAGAACCGTCGTGTCCCAGGTTGGCCCCAACGGTCTTTTATAACCTTGCAGGGCCTTCTAGAACCTTCTGGGACCTTTCAGAACCTTCCAGGGCCTTCTTGAACCTTTTCCAGCCGTGCTGACATTGAACAGAGTCACAGCAGAGATGCAGGAGCAGAGTGGATGCGGTGAACACCTCGTTGCCCCTGCGGTCCCGTCCCTCACATCTCCTGGCTCCCACAAGGCCTGGACATGCCCTGTGCCGGGGGCAGGCAGGCCTGGGGGGAGGAGGCTCCTCAGCTGCCTGCTCGCACCTGCCGGCGCTCGCAACTGCAATTAGTTGCACCCGGTCGAAGCCAAATTGAGGCCCCTTTCAAACCGCAACTCTGTGCGTTTTGTTTCCAAAGGGAAGTTCATCTTTTATGTGCATGCAAAATGGATAAAACCCGAGGAACGTTTTTTTATCCCCCCTCCTCCCTTCTCGCAGTCAGGCAGGAATTTGTTTAAAAACGCCCGCTGCTGCGGCAGGGAGATGCAGTGGGTTGAGGTCTGTAGCGATCCTTCTTTTGTGGCATGGGAAAGGTTGGCTTTTTCCAAAGAGCAGGCTCGGCGTGTGGCCTGCTCATGGTGACGGGATCCCCGGTGTGGGTGGGCAAGCTGGGCCTTCTGCCCCATTTGGAAAACTTGTCCCCTTCACCCTGAGCGAGGAGAAGATGGAGGGGGGGGGGGGGGGGGGGCTGGTGGGGGGGGGGGGCGCGGGGGGGGGGGGGGGGGGGCCTTCCCCCCCTTTGGGAAATTTTCCCCCCCCCCCCGGGGGGGGGGGGGGGGGGGCCTTCCCCCCCTTTGGGAAATTTTCCCCCCCCCCCCGGGGGGGGGGGGGGGGGGGCCTTCCCCCCCTTTGGGAAATTTTCCCCCCCCCCCCGGGGGGGGGGGGGGGGGGGTGAGCTTCTGTCGCTCATGGGGAGGAGATGTGCCCCGGGGGCATCAGAAACCCCTCTGGGAATCACCATGCGTAGGAACTGATGGACACCAGGCAGCCTTTTCCTTGCCCTCCGCCTCCTTCCCTCCCTCCTTGCTCCTCCACGTTGTTTCTCCTGCATCCACGCAGGAGTGGATCCCCTTCCCGAGGAGGCTGCGTGCGCGGTGGTCCCCAGCCCTGGGATGGGTTCATTGGAGGCAGAGCCCCCCCGGGTGACTGCCGGGAGGTGCTGACTCCGCGGGGTGCGGGGGATCCGGCAGCCACCGCATTAAGAGGATTTACAGAAGAGATAAGGCACAGCGCTGGGCTTCCCTCGGTAATCGCGCCGCTCACAATTCGGGGCTGCGCGGGGAATTTCGGCGCAGCTGACAGGTACACAGCGCTGATCCAATTGTCCTTACAGCCGCTATTAGCCAAAATAAGGGGCAACTGGTATTACAAATGATTTCTGGGTAAATGCTTAGCTCCGGTGCTGAATGATCTCTCAGCAATAATCCACACATAATCCTCAATACAGAGACTGTGCTTTAAAGGCAGCTCCATTTTGAGCAGGCCTCAATAATGCATGGATGTCCTGATTCACAAAATAAGGGGGAGGAGGGAACAGGAAAGCCACTTTTGTTTTACAGATTTTTTTTTCTGAGTTGAAAATAATGATCATGTACATATTATTTATTAAGAGAAGATTACCTGTAATCTTCTTAATAATTATTTCTTTGGGAGAATAATTTTAACTACAATAACTGGGTATGACTGCTTCAGGCAGGTCTGATGTATCTAGAAAATAAGCAAATGAACAAATATCTCCTGTAATGACTCAGTTCATTATGTTTATTCCTCAGAAGACTCTTGGTGACTTAATGTGAGGGAATGAGTGTGCTGATAGTTAACATCTCTCTTCTCCCCTGCATTTCCTGATCTGAAAGGTTGCCTAGTCCAGTGGCACTTAATGCAGCCCCACTATCAGGGCACCTGAGACCTCTGCAGTATTTGGATGGCCTCATCACAGCCCCACGAAGTGAAGCAGGAAAATGTTCTACTCTCAGAGGCACAAATCCCAGCGAGGAGCAGATGATTCTTCCCAAAACCATCTACTTATTTGGGGTGCCTGGTGCTGGCAAGAGACACAGGGCTGGGTATTCAGAACCTCTTAGCACCCACTCCAGCAGTCATGCCTGGCTATTTATCTTCTTTGAAGAGTATTCTTCCTGCAACAACTTGATTGTCAGAGAGTGGGCACAGAAGAGTTTGAGTCTGCAACAATTACTCTGTGAGTAATCCTTGGGTAATCCCGGGAGGCTTTACCTGGGTGACTAAGGACTCTTAGCATTTTACCAAACCATTGGATATATCCTCTACAAATATTTTTGTCCCACTGCTCCCACTAGGGCTTTCAAGGAGTCTGGAATAGGTTTTGTAATCTCTGGTAAACTTTAATTAACAGCCATAGGACATTTTAACCAATAGGCTCAGCTCTTGGCTATACAATAGAAAAGTGTTGGAAACCATATCTGTTCATCATGAATCCAATTCTCCTAGCTATCTGCTACAGACGGGAAAGGAGGCCCTGCCAAATGCCACAGAAAAAAATTTAATTTTTCTCTGGTAGCAAATTCTGAAAAAGCAAACAACATTTTCGTAGTTTGTTTTCTCATTTGTTCCTTAAAAGAGGCAAAGGAATCTGTGAATCAGAAGAATTTCCATCTCAAAAAACTGCTTTGGCAGCCAGTGGCTTGTAATTTAAGATTAAGCAATTGAATTTCATGCAGGCCTGCTTAAAATTCACTACCCCACACCCCCGTCACCACAAGCATAAAAAACCCCACACAACAGTCTCGCCACCACCTCCCCCAGCATCTCTGAGATCTACTATAAGTAAGTAAAACAATGTCCAATCAGCTGGGAGGTCACAAATGTACTTAATAAAGATGTTGTCTGCATGACTGCTGGATTTTTCCCCTCGCAGCGTTCGCAGCCCATCAGGCACTTTCCGTTCAGATGCAGTGCCAGTGCTGGGCTGACTTCAATCAGGCTGCACAAATCAGCAGAGCAGAAATGCCTCCTTCCCTCCATCACCTGAAGCCAACGCTGATTCATCTTTCAGGCCCATTCCTGCTGCCCTTTCTCTGAATTTGCCGATTGCTGAATCATTTTTTTCCCCTTTTTCTTTTCTCGCCCCCCTCCCCTCTGGAGTGTCCCAGCGCTGAATGCAACACGCTTCGTTTTGAGATCTGACTGAAAGGGAATATGGAAATTAATTGGCTCAGGCTGCTTGCAGCCTTTTCCACGTGCCTGTACTATGTAAGAGGTGCTGTGCAATTGCCTTTCCATTGTGGTTCCCCTCCAGCCACCTGTCCCCTTGCACACACTGCCGCGGCTGCTCTCAGCCTGGGCTCTGGAGATGGATGTTCCCTTCCTCTCCCTATTGTGCAAGACGGAGGGCAGCTGGCAGGGCTGTCCTCCTAAGGGCTGGAACTGCCCTGTTTGACTCAAAATAGGCCAGATTTAGTGAATTCTCTGGCTTGTGGTAAGTAGCGTGTGACCGGTGCTTTGGCAAGGGCTGCAGAGGGATGTACAGTACAGCATCAGTGCTGTTGAAATGGTTATTTGTTCTGGCTACTGGAAGGAGAGCCCAGTTGAAAAAGAGCAGACAGGGGATGTGCCTCCTCCATGGGAGGGTGGTACTGGGACCCTTGCAAGCAGGAGTATAACCTCGTTTTATGAGTGTGCTCCATCCCAAACATGCTGTCCCATGGTGCTGTGGCTTTTCCAGCTGCATGAGAAAGACAATGCTGGGCAGAAAGAAGGCCTTATCTCTATGTCATGCAAGGGGGAAGCCCAAAAGGAACAAGATCTTACAGCCAGCCAGGGGGGCAATGTCAGGCAGGCCAGGAGCACCTACGTAACAGGGTAGTGAACAGCTCAGTGACAGAATCACTCTGGGTCTCTAGAAGCACCTCAGCACTTGCTGGGGGACAACGGGCTCTTCTGAAGGGTGGATGGCACAAAACTGACCCTGACTCAATCCCTTGCTGGAAGGGAAAATCTGAGCTCTAATTGTCAGGAGGACATTGGTCATTTGTGCTGATTATTTTCTATTTGGAGGCATTTCAAGAAGTGGCTTTTGGAGTCCTGAATAAGGACTTCCTGTGCCCAGAAGAAGCTGGTCTAATTTTCCCACCTGTAGTAAGTTGGTCTTTAAAAAGCTATTGTCTCTACACACAGACTTTGTCTTACCTATGTCCTTTGATCACTGCAGTCACCACAAAACTACTTTGAGGTTGCAATGGCATTCAGCAGCAGATGAATGGCACAAACACTACAGATGTCTGCAACTGCTCAAAACCAGGAATAAGAATTTTTAGGTAGAGACATCCCCTCGCATGGCATCAGCCCATGAGTCCTCATCTCAGCAGACTGCTGGTATGAGCACCACTAGGTGCTGGTGAGTTGTTTGTATTTTCTGGGTCTTGGGATGACTCTGGCAGCACTGTAGATGTGATGCTGCTTGTGATTTCTCTGACACGATGCCCATTTTTCTCTTCCATCTTTGCATTGCCTCTTGCCCAAGGAGTCATGGTCTACAAGAAAGACTTCTTCCTATAATTAGTACAATAGCCATAAATGAAAGAGCATACACATTTGTAATGCGGTATCACTTACAGAGAAGACGTGATCTCAGGCATACTGGATGTCAAAATCAAATGGGAAACTTTTCTTCTAGTTTCATCACAATTTTTTCCCAGAGCCACTGCTACTTCCATTCTGGAAATTTACAGGATGAAGGATTTTGTCATGATATCTAATTCTAATCTGGAGTGATTTACTGTTAAGTTGAAAATCAAGCCTGTACATATCCCCCTCCGAAGTGGTTTCTGTGACAGTTTCTATTAACCATAAAAATGTCACTTGCTAGGAAGTATCAGACTTCTTATAGGCTTTGCAATAATCATTACTAGATGCACTCTTACTGAATGGAATAAATAATAGTCTTGTACAATTAGCCTAGGACGCAGGACAGGTCTGGCTATCTCTCTTGGCTCCAAAGTGAAGTTTTCACAAGCAAACCCATATACCAGGAGATGAGATCTATGTGGATTCTCTGGAGTTCTTCAGAACTTTGAATGTTGTAAAGCCTTAAGGATAAAGCTAACAGTTTTGATCATATCTTTGTGGTTTTGGTCTGTGTAAGCAACTGAAATATTCATCTTAATTCATTCTGATCTAGTAAAATAAAATTGTGTTTATTCTGTCACTTATAATGTGTTTTGAAATATTCTACTGGCTCTGTGGTGTTTCCTGCTGTTGCACAATCACAGTAAAATTTGTAGTGTGGGGTTGCACCGTAAACGCTTTGTCCCCATCTACCCTTCAAGGAAATGATACACAGAGCCCTTCTCGAGCCTGGGGCTGCTGTCTGTGGGATGTGTTAGCAGTGTTGAGACACAGATTTGAGTTAATCTGATCCTCAGGTATGAGCTGAAATGAGAGTTTGGGTTTGTGTCATGTTCTGCCAGTGCTCTGAGCCACTGCACTTAAGGTCTCTGCTGTTGGTAGGCAGCTCAAGAAATCAGTCTGAGTATGGAAAATGACACTTCATGGTTTCCCGCATTTTAAGCCACATTGTGAGCAGAAGCCATAAAGAAAGTTGTAACTTGGACTTTCATTGCTGTGTTTGCATCTGAGGATTGAAGTCCAGGGGACTGCAGAGCTGAAGTGGTGGATCTGAACTGCATGAGACACATTACTCTTGCAGCAGCAGAAGCAAGAAGCCTGTTTACATCTGTCTAGAAGAACAAAGTCATATTCTCCTCTTCTATGCACCATTCTGACTACTGAGGTCAGTGCACTTTGACTTGTGTGTCAGGGAAAAAAAATTCACTGTGTAGGAATTTGCAGCTGGCACAATGAACAGAGGGAAATATCAGCCACCTCTACAGAGCACCTGGATCCCTTGATGAAATGAACTTACAGCACCTGGATAGATCTGAAAGAGTAAGGGGAGAAAGAAAGCATTTGGTCACATTTCGAGAGCAAGGACGCTGCATTTGAAAGTAGGAGCTCTGAGAGGAACACGTGCTATGACTTCAAAAAACATCTGCTCATACAAGGAGCACCATAGGTGCAGGCAGCTGAGTGTTGGGAATCGTGCAAACGGCAGCTCCTGTACTGTGCTGGGCAGGGCTCATGAGAGAAGATAAAGTAGTCTTCATGAGAGAAGTTTGTTATCTAAACAAAGGGGTTTAGTTCCTTCTCCCCTCTTTGTCTGCTTTGCAAAGGCTGTTGTGAAAGTGGAAAGGGTTTAAAAATGTCTGGAAGAATGATTTGCAACTTGTCAAACCTGCTCTAGAAGGAGAATATGAAGAAGCTTGTCCTATCAAACTTCAGAAAAAGAAATCTTGAAGGAGGACTTCAGCACAGGCAGAGGCATCTAGTCTGATGCTAGAAGGCTCTTTATCTTTTATCTACCAAATACATATATATTCCATAACTAAAAACCCCTGTGTGTCTTTTGCCCATGGAATTTATAAAGATTTATAAATTAAAGTTAGAATTACAGAATATTATACAATATATATTTCTAAATGCTGTTGTCAGAGGGAAAAGTGCCTGTGGTCTGTTTGTGACTGCAGAATCCATGATGAATACCTAGAATGTTCCTCTCCTGGAAATGCTGTTAATTATTTTTTTCACATGATGAAATTAGTTTGAAGCAATTTTGCTGTCCCTTGAAGTCTTGTGAAAACAGAAAACAGAATATATTAGTACAGGAAAAGATGATGCTCACAGTTGTCTAAGAACTAAAAAGCCATGTGTATTCTTTAAAGTCTGTGGGATGAGGCTGCTTTTTTCACTGCAGTGTTAACACATGCACCTTGGAGACTCTCATCTCAGCCAGCATCTGAGCATGCTCTTGCATTTCATCCGATGGCTCAGGAGCAAAAGCACCAGCTTATATTCAGCAACGTGCAGCTCCAAAATCAATGTCAGCTAAGCATTTTCATTGCTAACAAATTAAACATTTTCACAGCTATTATTTGGACTAAAACTTGATAAATAGAACTGGAGGGCTCTGATGAAGCTAAATTCTCCAACCTGTGAACCTTCTTCTCTGACTGGGCCAGATGAGAGAAAAGAAAAAAGTAGTTTGTGCATGTTTTCATCCTTGCTCTCTATGACTTGGCTCTTGAATGGATGAATATCACCCGAGAAAAACTGTCTTGGTGAGAACTCTGTATGGAAAGATCTAATTCAAGAAGTGGGATTTCCAGGCCAAACTGAAGGAATTCTTTGTGTTTGTAAATTTCAATTCAGTGAAAGTTTGGGAATTAGTTGAGCCAATGACTTTTCCACACTTGAGAATGATAGCAGGAACACATACACATGCTGTGTACAGAGGCATTCCCTGAAAAAAAATGAAATGGAGCTGATATATTGGAAAGGTGCCAGACTGATATAAATGGGAAATCCAAGACATTCATCTTCAGAGCAGGTATGTCAAAGGTGCTGGCAGCTGAAGCTTCTCCACAGAGTGGAAAACTCATTGGCCAAGTTTCGTTTTAGTGTTTGCGAGGAGAGATTTGGTACCCACAGTATCATCCCAGCTCACTTCATGACTGAAGCTTTACCATTATTATGTCTTAGATTTCCACTAGCAAATAAAGTATTGAAATTGGAATAAAGTATTGAAATTGCAGTGGAGACAATACATGAATTTTAACTATGTCATAAACCATACTTTAGACGCCTATAATAATAGAAATGTTTGAGACCCAGATAAGCTGAAGATTTTGTCTTCAAAGAAAAAATCCCAAGCAACCCAAGCCTGCTCAGTCTCCACTTCTATACAAGTCTGTACAAACAGACTTAGCATTGACTTTACATTGACTGATCTATGTTCAGGCCACAGGAGCATGCAGAGAGAACCAGGAGTTTGCTGGCAAGCCAGACCACAGCTTTTCCTATGGCAGCTCGTGGAGGGGGGTCCTTGTCTGAATATTCCCACTCATGTCCATTCACTTTATGGATGTCCTCAGGATCTTGTCTCAGCACAAGGATCTGTGTTTGCAGAGCACCTGATGCAAACAGGCCCCCGTCCCACTTCATTTATCAAATGATAAATAAGATGATAGTACTGTAATTGAAGTCACTCATACAGACAGCAATCACCTCGTGATTCAGTACAACACAGACCTGTGAGGTGGAAGACTGCACTAAGCTTATGCAGAGATTTCTATCTTGCCCATCAGTTTCTGCTCGCTAAATATATTCTGACTCTATGAATGCTGAAGTTTTAAGGTGAGATTTTCTCTGCTTGGGCTAAAACCAAAGTGATTAATTTTTGTAATGCCAGAACAAAATCATTCAGCCACTTTTGAGTTACGTGACACTCAAAGACAAGGTATTGATAATGTTGCTATTAACAGCTGAATCAAGACTCACTGATAGCATATATCATAATATTTTTTTATTTGTTGAGGAAGGAATGGCAATACAGCGGGAGGTGGAAGACAGGAAACTTCAGAGAGTTTATGCCCTCCAGTGAGCAACACCTGATCCAGAAATCAGGCTCTGGCAATGTACAGTGCAGGGAAAGTATGCCTGAATTAATGCCTAGGGCCTGGCCGATACATACCTCATAGCTAATCTGGTTACGCGGGGTTTATTTCACAGTCGGAAGTTCTTGCGCTGGAAGAGAGTCCTGCTGGGGTTTTCTGAGCACACGGCAGAATTAATGAATGAAAGAACGCAGCTTGCCAGCCCAGATTTAAATTGCTTACTAGATCAAAATCTGTTCATTTGCTCTGTCCTCATTTCCAGCCTCTCTGTCTTTTATTTATTAATTTATTTGAGAAAACAGATAAAGAGCACAGAATGTGCCTGTGGACGTCATCAAGGCAGCAAATGCAGATAAAGGGCTGTTTTTCACGCTGGCCTGAACGCTGGCACCAGGCTTGGAGGCACAGTCCCGGGCAGGGAGGTGCCTGGCAGAAGCTGGTTGGTGGCTGGTGCTGCTTGTGGGGATGGGGGTGTGAGGGACTGTGGCTACACAGCCCCCAGCCCTTACAACCCAGCTGCCCTGAGCCTCTCACTGGGCCCCAGCCGCCCTTTTCTACAGCCCCTGGGAAGAGGACGGCATTAAACCAGTGAAGCCCTGCTTTGAAAAGGCAAGAAATAAACCCGGGCTGCTTTGCAGGAAGGGTCACGTTTTCCCTATCTTTCAGATCCATGCTGCCTTTGGTATTAGCCAGTTGTCAGGCTTTAATGGGCGCTCGAAAACAGGATATCTGGAATATTTTGATTTATTTGGCCACTGGGCAGACCTCCAGCCTGCCGTCTTCACTGCGGTGTCCGTATTTTAATAGGAGTTTTAAGAAGGCTTAGTTAGGGTTATTTAAGGTAGTCCCGGAGTTTTCATGCTCCGACCGAAAACACAGCACCAAGGAGATGCGGCGGCAGGTTTGTAAGAAGGAGAGGGATCCAATAAACGTGCCACTGTCACTGCCCTCCCAAAGACCCTTTCAGAAGATCGAAGCTCGTCTCGCACCATCACGGCTCCTTTCTTATCCCGGTGTCTGGACTCCTTAACTCCGTGTCCAGCCGCGCTGCGCAAGGCCGGGATGTGGGCAGCGCTCGGCGGCAGGAGCAGGGCATTGGGAAAAGGACGGATGCCTGCTCGCCCCCATGGCGCTCCCCAGCCCCTACTTCGCCAGGCATCTCCCTCCGAGCCCCGGCGCTGGGATGGGCTGCAGGGAGGCGGTGTTTGGCTGCTCCGAGCTCCAGGCAGCCTGAGACGCCTCCGCGGACTCCGGGCTGCGCTCTCCAGAGCGAAGGGGAAAGGAGACAAATGTCGCTCATTCAAGGTGAAGGGCAGTGCTGGCATGACGGAAAAGCAGCCTGTGCTCTCTGCCAAACACTGGAGACCTTCCTGAAGATTCACTGCTCTTCAGGGTTTTTTTTTTAATGCTCTTATTTTAGGGCTTATGGAAGGAAGAGGCTGATAATCAAGAGACAGATTCTGCCAATATATCCAGGTATCCGGAGCTGCACTGCCCCTGCTCTTCCTCACTTTCGTCTCCCTGTGCTGCCAACACAGGCTGAGCAGGGATGGATTGCTCTGCTGCCTGGTGCAGTGCAGGCATGCAGGCATCTGCTGCTGCAATATGGACCAGGTTTGCTTTCCTCAGCTAGAGACTGCGCTGTGAATTACCTCCAGGTCTCTGGAGGTGCAAGCCCGGTGTGCAAAGCACTCTGCCTGCTGCTGGCTTGACCCTGCCTGTTTGGACCCCAACCCCTGAGGAGAACGAGACACTTTTCCTCCACACCATCCCAAAAGGAGCTGAAGAACTTCAGAAATGAAAATCTGCTTTGAAGGTGTCACCATGGTCACCCCACTTCTCTGGGAGGCAGTTGGGTAACTGAAAACCAAACTGCAGAGCAGAGCCAAGCTCCCCAACCATAGCCTGGAAGAAACTAAAACAAGGAGGAAGATTTTAAAAGGCCCCTCAGAGCCCAGCACATCAGTTGTTCAGCTGGAGGTTTTGTCAAGTCTCCTCTGTTGGTGTGAGGCCCTTCAGAGCCAATAAACTGTGAGCAGCTGCCCTCCTTCCTCTTCTGCTTCTCCCCATGGGGCAGGTGGAGGGGAACACAAGTGAAGAAGGGAAGCTCAAGGCCTCACTGTAAGCTTGGGATGCTCTGCTCAGTGTGCCCACACCCACACACCTCTCCAACAGCAACCAGCTGCCCTGAGAGCAGAAGGTGTGGTCTTGGCACAATTCATGGATCCATGCAGAAGGATGGGAACACAAAGGTGAATATCAAGGCTTGAGAGTATATCAAGGTTGAGTAAAGGCTTGCCTGGGTGATGAAAAGTTCGTGAAGTAGGACATTGATGAAGGAGGAAAGATGCAAAAAGCAGCCCATCATAACTTCGCCAGCTTGTGCTACCAAGCATTCCTTGAAACGCCAATTAAAACGAGCAGAGGGAGAGGAGCCTGCTAACAGGATCACAGCCTTGCTTGGATGGAGTAATAAATGTGTAGTAGGCATCCGTGTTTTCCTCTACATGTGTCTTCCAAGCTGAGTTGACTGAAAATGTTGCAGTTTTGTGAAACCCACACAGAGTAGGATGCAAACACAGACTAGCTAGAGAGGCAAGGTCTGGGCATGAAGCTGGAAGAGAAAAAGCCACGACGGTCTCCCGCAAATAAATAAATAAATAACTAACTGGCCAAAATGAGGGCTAATTAACTTGCAATAAACCAACTTAACCACTTAGGGGCAGCGTTAACACAGAGTTAACATGCAAAACAAACCTGTACTTTCTCACCTGGTTAATTTAATATGCGCCGTGAATATTCATAGTGTATGAAATCCTGATACATGAACACACCAAACGATGCAGTCTGTCAAAGCCGGGAACGCGTGGCAAGAGGAGTAACTCAGTCGCGGCTCGCACAGCGATGACTTTGATCAGTTACTGTTTCTAAACATATTCATAGAGGAGGTAGGACTGTGCTGCTTTTCCTCTGTCGGGGTCACAGAGTGTGTTCTATACAGAGATTAAAACCTAAAAAAAGGAGATAGGAAAGAGCTTCACTTCAAATAAACATAAAGACAGTCAAACAGGAAAAAGGTGTCTTTGAGAAATGCTGCTCTTGCATGCAGGAGCTGAACACCCCATTTTACATCCATGGCCACATTCAGAGTCACTTTGCTCTCAGACAATACGTTTCTTTCTCTACACTGCATGCAAAAAAGTCCTGGTTCCTTGGATTCCTCTGAAACATTTCTCTGCATAAAAAGGAGCCCAGACCTGTTTCAGGTATGTTTACACTTCCAGATCAGAACATGTAAATAAAGAAAAGGTGCCTTTTTAAAATGTGACTTGACTAACTTGAGTTAGCTCCATCTGAAAAAACCCACAGTAACATGGTTCTATTTTATTTATTTATTAATTTATTTATTTATTTATTCATTTATTTATTTTTAAAGGGCTCACTGTAAGCTCGAGATGCTCTGCTCAGTGTACCCACACCCACACACCTCTCCAACAGCAACCAGCTGCCCTGAGAGCAGAAGGTGTGGTCTTGGCACAATTCATGGATCCATGCAGAAGGATGGGAACACAAAGGTGAATATCGAGGCTTGAGAGTATATCAAGGCTGAGTAAAGGCTTGCCTGGGTGCAGTTTGAATTCAGATTCAGGTAACCTTATCTTAGTGTCCTTTTATCTTACTGTCCTGAGGTATTAAAAGCCCCCCTTCCTCTCTCCTTTCCCCTTCCTCCACCCCTTTACGCACCAGCGTGTTGACAGGCTCAGGCATGGCTGGCCAGTGTCCCAGCCTCACCTTTACAGCCAGCAGGTGCTCCGGCTGCTCAGGCTGGGCTTGCACGGTGTGCCTGGTGCTCCTGGCAGCTGCCGGAGCGGGGCTGCTCCCCCCGGCAGCGAATGCCAGGTCCGTGCACCACCAGAGCACTCAGCAGGAAGAGCAGCCCTGGATCAGGTGCAGGCGTGTGCTCACATTTCTGCTGAATCAGCCAGGGTGCAGGACAGGGAGCACATGCCAGCTTTGTGCTCTGCGCTGGGCGAGGGAGGACAGACGATACCTGATCTGGCATCAAGTGAGCCTGGTGTGGAGAGGAGATATTGAACATGGCATAAAGTTAAAGTAGGATGGGTAAACAATATCTGATCTGGCAGAAGAAGCTGCTGGTACAAAGTTGGCCTGTCAGAACCATTAAAATAAATTCAAACCAGTGGAGTGAGTGCCACACAGCCAAAGTGTTTTTGCTGCAGAGTCATGGGGGCCAGAGACAGATTCCCTGTGCTGTCAAACTGTGCATGTGGGAAAGGGGTGAGAAATGTGTGCCCACCTTTGCTGGCATGCCTGTCTGAGGAACAACACTGGGGTGGGTGAGGAGGCAAAGGAACAGGGATTACCCTTCAACCCTGAAGGATGCAGATACAGACCTTGGTCAGCATTGCCCAGGTCCTGGCAGCTGTTTGACAGTGGATCCTGGTGTGACAAAGGGCTTCCCCTGGTGCAGGAGGTGGTGCTGGGAGGCTGAGGTGGAGGAGGAGAAAGATTTGCAGCACTGCTGCCAGCACTGCCTCTGCAGAGGAGGGGGGATCAATCTCCAAAGCCATCACCCTGCCAAAAACATCAAACTGACTGAAATAAAGTCCCGCAAGGAGAGGAAGCAAGCGAGCTGTCAGAAGCGAGAGAAGCAACAAGCCCACTGTACAGGATCATCCACAGACCACCCTTCTCCACTGAAGTGATATTTCTCCTTTCACCTGTCTCAAGTAGATGAAAAAAGTCAATGTTTAGGCACTTGCTTCCTTTGCTTATACAATTTGAGTGTTGGCTCTGTCTTTTCTTCCAGGATGGCCAGTGCTGCCCTGGGAGATCCAGTCCCACAGCTCCTAGGAAATGGAAGGAGAATGACGGGGCTGAGTCGTCATGCATTATGCTGAATATTTGCCCCTCATGCATGCTATTTTATTTTAAATCTAGCGTGTAATATGCTTTGCATCTAGCGTGTTGCTCTTGTGTGTTTTTCCCTTCCCTGCCTGTCTCTTGCTGGCAGCTGCCATTGTGAAACAAAAGGCAGCTGCCAGTTTGAGTGAACATCTCTCTTTCTCACTCACTCTTTTGCCTCTTGCTCTTGGAGCTGATGTAAAACCACTTCACAGACTGGGTGGCAGGCACTGATGCAAGGGGGGTTTGCTGCCCTTGGGATGTTTGAGCATGCAGTGCCTCTGAGACTCGCTGCCAGAGCTCAAAGCCGTGTTCAGGCTCTTGAACCTGGCTCAGCAGTAGCCAAGAGACAAGCAGCTGTGGCTCTGCCAGCACACCAGCTCAAGCTATCTCCATTGCAGCAATTGCCCATTTCACAGGATTTGATTATGCTGCTTTTGGCAAAGGTGATGGTTTATTAAATACCACTTTGGTCTTCTGCTCCAAGGTGTGTAATCAAACGCAGGGATCTCTTGCTCCAAACCAGTGTTATTCCTACATCATCTGAAAAAAGCCCGAAAGAAGCAAGATTGAACTGAAAGAGCATTTGGAAGAAGAAATTTCCCTGTGTCAAATCAAAGTAACATGGGAAGAAAGCAGGATGAGATGTCAGGACCCAGACCCTCAGGCCAGCTGAGGGCCTTGGATACTGCAGTCCTTTGGCCGTGATTCTGTGCAGAATGAAAAGCTGCTGTGTGTGAGAGTGCCTCCAAAACTCAACTAGCATCCTTATCCCTTGGCTCCTCTTATGACTCTATAACTCCATGTTCTAGGAGGCTCTGGAGACCATCCGAGGGGCCAGTTCAGCTGTTTTTTCCAGAGCTGGAAAGTATGGAAGAGATGTTTTTGCTTTTCTCAGGGAGCCTTTCCCCTGAGCTATAATGAGAACATGCTTTGGGAAAACATGTTGAACTCTTGACTGCTGTAAATAGCCATGGGCTGGGTCTCCCTCTGGGAAGAGACTGTGTCCTGCTGGGAGAGGAGCAGGGATTAACTGAAGTTTGCTGGAGCTGTGGTCACTGGCATGTCCTTTGTATTTTATCTCTCTCTGGGCAGTGGTGAGGGGTCTGGCAAAGAGGGTGAGGCACAACAGGCAGGGAGGTTGTAAGAAATCAAGCAGGACTTCAATGATAGCATTAAATGAAAAAGCCAAATAAATGCAAGCCCCAGTTCCAATCAGGAAAGTTAGGAAATGAGGTCTGAAACACCCTCCTGGGAGTCTGGTGTGTGCAGAAGAAGCATACTGAAATAAACTCTCATGCAAGCTGTATCACTCTGATTGTCAGAGAAACGGAGCCCTCACTCCTTTCCTTTGTGACAATTTTCTTTCAGACAGCTTCTGGGTTTTTTTGTTGCATGGCTTTTTCTTTTTTTTTTTTTTTTTTTTTTTCTTAACAGGAATGGGTATTCTCACGTCACTCATTGTAAGCTCTTTTGTGGAAATTATGGCAATATGGACTTGTTCATAGGGACAGTTTGGAACGATCCTTGTTTGTCTAATTTGCCCGACATTTTTTCCTAAAGCACAGAGAAAAATCAGGAAAAGAAGCTGCAGAGGACAGGTCTGGAGTCCCTGAGGAGCTGTCAGGGCAGGTGAGAAATCACAAGTTCAGGTGAGAACGTTGTGATTTTTGTAAATGAAGAGCGAGCTATACTTCCCAAATGAAGATGATTTCCTCTAGATTAAGCAAGATTGCAAATAAACAAAGAATAAAAGTTCATGTCCGTGAGGTAAAGAGGGCATCTGGCACTGCTTTGTGTGGTGACTTGCCTCTCAGACAGGCAGATGGGCACTGCAGGAAAACAGGAAACATTTCCACCTGAGCCATTGCAATCCCCCTCACCAGAGCTCCTGGATGAGTCTAGAGGTTTTCTCTGCTTCCAAAACTACATAGAAAGTAGAGTTTATGGAAATATTTCCAGTTTGATTCATAAGAGACACCCTCTAGTAAGTGGATTGTGAAGAAGCAGCAGCATACATGAACAGCTGGATGCCTTCAGGCTCCACTGTGGCCCCACGATCTTGTGCTCTGATATGCCACAGTTGTGCTGCAAGAGCACCAGAGTCCCACTGCCAGGACCTCTGTGGCTGTGACAGGACGTGGGGCAGTGGCTGCCCTAATCCACTCATCGGTTGGAGCACAGGTGAAACATGGTCCTGCTCTGAAAACTGTGTATTTATTTTAACTCCTGCAACACTGATGAGTTGACACAGCTGTGATGGAAAGTGGATGAGGCAAATCCTTTTCCTTTGCCATCATCTGCATTGGCCAGCCAGGACTGACAGCTGGGCCAAATCCTGCTCCTGAATGTCGATCCTTTGTCATTACTTTGGGTTCTCCTCTCTGCCAGCTAAGGAGCTTTTCCTGATTTCCCTTTATGAAGCCCTGTTTAGCAGCAATCCCAGCTTCTTGCTACATTTCCCCCCATGCTGCAGGGGCAGGATTCTACTGGGGGCTCCAATCCCCCTGTCCCAGGTACAGCTTCCTTCTCCAGCTCAAACTATACTGCTGAAGTGGCCTGCCCCTTTGCTTAAGTGATAATAACCCTTACAAAAGGATTCTAAAACATCTTCATAAAAGACAGAAAAACATAGCTCCTCTTTCTTCCTCGAAACTTTGCACCCAGATTTTCTGTAAACCTGCCTTGGTCTATCTCGTCTCCAGTCTCTGTTGAACCAGTCCTGCTCTGCTGATGGCTGGGGAGTTCCCTCATTCCCAAGGGAGCAGCAGGGAGGAAACATGCTGTGCTCTGCTGTGGGTCTCTGTCTGGGACGTCTCAGCTCTTGCACCTCTGCCTCACCATCATTCTGGTTTCCCTTCCAAGACCTGCTGTCCCAGGTGCTCTACAAAAGGACCTCCCTGACCCCTTCTTTCTTCTTGTCCCCTCTCTGCCTGCTAACCTGTTGCCTGTGCCTCCCTCCCCAGGCTGGGGTTTCACCACTTGGTGGTGTCGCCACCCAGTGCACACTTTGTCACCTCGGGCACATGGGCACTGGCACAGGGCAGCCACAGGCCCCTGAACAAGGCTGGTTCATTCTGTGGCAATCATCTCAGGCCTGATCTCGGCAATCAGGGGGGTCTGAGGGGTGATCTTTAAAGGGTGGGAGAGTTGTGGCCATGGATTGGGGTGGACACAGATCCTGGAAGAATTTATCTTGCTCCAGCCTGGACCTCTGCACATCCTGGTGAGACACACTGCTGAAAAACAGAGAATCAAAGCCACCTGACTCCTTCTCCTGACACTCCTTGCTCAGTGAGAAAGTAGCTTGTGTATGACTGACTGCCCCTGTGAAAGGGAGAGAAAGTCTCTTGCTGCACTCAGATGGAGAGTCAGGAGTGACAATGAGGATGAATTCGACTTCCAACTCCTAAAACAATTCCATAGTCTTTCCCTCACCAGGAAATCAACCGAGAAAATATATTTCTTCTTCTACAACCCTTTACCTGCCATTTCTTCAGCTGCAACAGCTAAGGTGTACCTGGCAACACAGAAACAGCCTTTGCTGAAGCCCATGCTGGGGGATGTTTTCCAGTGGTCATTTGCCAAGCAAGGACATGAGGTTTCACTGCAGAGTCTCAGATCACCCTCCTGCCCCCACTCATGTTCCCAGGCTACTGGGGTGATGTAGGTCCTTTGGGACCTGCTCATTGCTATGCCCTGAGCCCTGGAGGGATCAGCAGATCATGCTGCTCACATCCTGAAATGCCCTCTGCCACCCAGACCCAAAGAGCCACTTTCTAGGGACTCAGCCTGGGGCTCAATATGAAGTTTTGGGATCAGATCCTCCCTGCCAGCAAAATCAGCTCTCCTACCCTACCCTTTTGTGTTTTCAGCTTTTAACTAAAGCAAGTTGGGGACAGACCTTAAATTCACTTTTGATCTCAGGGAGAAGGATTGGAGATCATTACAAGCTATGAATACCCCAAAGCATTGGAGAAGACAATAAAAAATGCCAATTACTTCAATGTTGGAGGAGATCCAGACTGTCTGCATTCACAGTGGGACTGACAGCAGCCAGACATGCAATCTGGGAAATCCCAAGCTCTCCTGCCCACAGTAATGTCCCTTCCAGAGACTGGGGTGGATGATGGCCTGGGTTGTGCAGCTGGGTAGAGCCCAGGTACACAATGAGATGTAAAAACCTTGCCAGAAAGCAAACAAGAGCAGACAAAGTGCAGGGCACTTGGGAGCCCTGAGTTATGGGAGTCCAGATCACACAGCTAGGGCAGGTTCACTTCCAAAAGGTCCCAGCAATGGGAACTTCTTCTGGGGGGCTTAGAGTTTACAGTGACAACAGGCTGCCACTCAGAAATGCTCTGCAGTGGGCTGTGAGGACACAGCGCTGAAGCAGAGTAACAGTAAAGAAACCAAACCTCAGCCATCTGTAAATCTCATCAAACCATGGAAATCCCCTCTTTTTCTGCAGTAAAAGGCTCTCTTGTGTTGGGAAGAGGAAGGCTGAGCTGTTGATCTCAGTGTTGAGGCATCCCTTTTAAGATTCCCGCTAACATCCCATTTCTCATCTCTATCCCCAACCTGAGATCTGCCTGCCTCTTGGAAATGCACTGGCAAGGTCGAATTTCGAGAGCTCTCTTGTGGCTCTCGCTCACACGTGTTTCCCTAAAAAGAAAGCAGGAATTGTGGGCATGCTGAGGGCTAGGATGCAAACAGCCTGTGCGTGCCTGGTGGTTAACGGGTGGTCGAAGCTTGCTCTCCCTGGGCTGGGCTCCTGCTCTGGCCAAGTCAAGAGCCCTGCCTGGCACAGCCTGACCTCTCTGCAATTTCAGCCTCGATACTCAGCATCTGACCTGTGGATTTTTCTTTAAGAAGATGAGAGAAGGTGTGGGGGGGGGGGGGGTAAAGAAACCCCCACAAAGCCTCCTATGAAAAGCCAAACTTCCCAAGCCAAAGCCAATAAAAAGCTTCCCAGCTGTTCCTGCTCCTCGGAGCCAGCTCGGGCTCTGCAGGCAACAAAACCCTCCCCGCAAGGCGGGGAGCCGCGGGGCGCCGGTGGCCGTGGGACGGGGGCAGGGACCCGAGGCGAGGGCCCCCCTGCGGGTGTCCCGTCTGGAAAGCTGGGGCCCAGGGAAGCGAGAGGTGCCTGACAGAGGGCTGACTCAGCGGGAGACAGCGGTTTGTGTAACCTCCAGCAATCCATTATTACAAAGGGGCTTTCAGGAACTCCTCCGTGCCAGGCACAGCGAGGGTTATTGATTGAGGAGACAGTGCAAATGCACAGAGAGGCTCCATCCATTAGGGCCGCTGCTCTCCACCAATTAGAAAAAAATCATTACTCAGCAGCCATCAATGGGCTCTGCGCAGCACTGGAGTGCATGCATTCAATCTATCTTCTCCCACCTCCCTGAAAACTTAATGACAACTATTAGAGCTCCGCTGAATGCCCGGTGTGTACAGAAGCAAAGATTCATTTGGTAATCTTAGTAATTACGACGCCATAGGAGGACGCATGCTAAATTAAAACAAGGGTGTGAGGGGGAGCCGCGGGGGGAAAAGCCTGAATTCCTGTGTTGTGAAAGCTCTTGTCTTGCTCAGCCTCCCATCTCTTCCCACTCACCTGCTGCCTCCCCTCCCCTTCTCCCACAGCCTCTTGGTGGGCTTTCTGGGCTCACTTTTCTGCTTTTTTTTCACCCCCTGCCCAAAAGGGGTACATCATTTTGTGAAAGTAAATTGAAGTGGAACGGCTTGGGAAATGTTTGAGACCCCTGGATGAGGCACAAGCCTGGCAACACTGTTTGACAGCACTGCCCTGAGCGATCGAGGAGGCAAATTCCCATTTACAAAAGCCCGTGGAACTGTTCTGGAGCCCTGCTGGCATAACACAGGCAGGGTGCAATTTATTTACTCTGCCACAGGCCTCTCCTTACCCCACCCCCGCCAACCAGCCTTTTCATTCACACACGTCAGGACTGAGCTGAGCGAGACCCTGGTGTCCCCCCTTGCCAATGCATGTCACTCCGAGTTATGGCGAAAGCAAAGTCCCAGGAGGGAATTTTTGGAAGAGCTCAAGGATGGATGTGACATGTCATTGAAGCTGAAAGGAGCAGTTACTTACAAGCGGTGGAGCTTTTCACAGGCCTGCTCTTCTCCAATCCGGGAAGAGGTAAGTCATCATTATCTGAGGGGCACTGACGGTGCTCATCAGCAGCCAGAGCCTGGCCACGGCCGTCAGTCATGCTGGAGTTCAACACCTCTCCTCCCAGCAGAGGAACATCTACCACACCACTGGCAACCGTGCAGCTGGCAGATTTCATCAGGGACAGCTAAAAGGACAACATTCCTGTTTCCTTGTCAGTACCCTCTACAGGAGCAGATCCTGCCAGGGCCAGCTTGCTCAGCACCAGCCAGTCCCAAGGGGAGGATCACCAGTGAAGGAGAAGACATGCTCCCAGTGCCTGCTTCAGTTCAAGCTTGCAGGCTGATCTTGCAGGGCGTGGGGAAGCTGGGTCACCACATCTCTGTAGCCACCCTTGACTTGTCTGGGCTCAAGACATTAGCCCCGAGCATCATAGCTACAAGAAGTCTTAGTAGCAATAAAGAGCACAATTTTCAGCTGGGCTTAAAACCACGACAACAGCACAAGGCTTCTTTGAACTTTGCTTAACTCCTTGATCTTCTTCACATGGACTCACTATAGGAAGAATGTACAATGCAGAAGTTCCTATGACACCCAGCAGATGGAAAAATATGTCAAAGGTAAAATGGCACAGACAATTCTAGGAAAATCAGAAGAAAGGGAAGTAAATCCCGAAGATTCAATTTTTATTTTGGTTTTACTCAGGGGAGGTATTTTTTAAGTTCATCAAGATTTATTAAGCACAGAGTGAGGGCCTCAGACTTCAGCAGGTTGTAAAGGAAAATGTAACCTCCAAACTTTCTCAGAAATAGAAATAGAAGGTATTAAAGTACTCAGTGGAGAGAATAATCTTTCTCCTCTGCCTATGAAGTATGAGAAAGGCACTAAGGGAGAGGTTACTCGTCTGCCATGCTACACAACTTAGGACAGGCACAGAGAGCCCTTTTGCTGCTGAAGGCCAAACAGGCCCTCAAAAGCCTTGGATAAGTAATGTATTAGCATCGTCCTTAATGTTATCCAGAAACAATGGTGAAAAAACACAAGTGGCTACAAGCCACCTGCAAAATGATATTGCAGCCTGTGTCTGCCCCATGCGTACCCTCTCACAGAGGGCTGTGGATCACATGGCAGGATGTACCCTTGTAAAGTCAGCAGACGTGACTCTGCCCTGATGAACCTCTTACATCTGCAACTAAGTGGCTTTTAATGTTGAAGTTTATTAAATAAAGAATGAATTTTCAGCCAAGCAAAAGGGCACGTCTTGGTAAAATTCAATGACAAGATCAGCACGTGCAGGGCACCGGGAAGAAGAGAGATGGACTTCATCACAAAACCCTCCAATGCTTTCTCATGTTTCTTCCCCCGATTCACTGCCAAAAGGCACAACCCATCTCCCTTCCTGCACTTTGTCTGGGGAGAGCCCCTGCGGCAGGGACGCTGGGAAAAGAGAGACCACAGCAACCAGATCAAAAGACAGGTGTCTCCATGACTCCTATCCAGCCATCCCTGACCTTGAGGCATCCTGTGTGACTCAGAGCCAGGAGGGACAATGTGTGAGAGTCCATCTGATCTCCCGCTCACGGGGAAGGTGCTGGCAGCCACCACACGGGCTGTGGATCCGGCCATCTGCCACAGACGTGGGGGAGCCGAGTGGAGCCCAGCTGGCAAACAGGCTGCTGCCCCGCTGGCCCCTGACAGAGTGAGGAAGGTCTGCAGGTTCAGCACAGATGGTCCCAAGGAATTGCTCAGACATGGAGTTTTTTTCTGTGCCTCTGGGACACTATGGAGACCAAGGCCACAGGTGAGCCAGGTGAGATGTTTTGCTGCTCAGGTAGAATGTTAGGTTAGAGGTCTAAGCACCATCTTGGCCCTTCTCCTTATTACCAAAAGCCATGGAATTGCTTTCACTGCTTAACCAGGAGCAGGCAGAGCTGGGCTCTCTGCTATGTACCACTTTACTTATCCAAGAAGCCTTGACTGCAGCCCTTCAGTAGTCCTTGTGAGGACCTCAGCAATGGGGAGAGCAGGAAAGAGCAGGCACTGAATCAACAGCACTGGACATTTACTAAAACCTGCAGGCTCTGGAGGATGAAGGAGGATATATCAGATCCTTTGACCAGGGGGCACTTGTGTTTCTCTGACATTGGTGCTCGGGGAATGGTGTAGAGGATGACTGCCTAGAAATACATTTGCTATTTGCAGTTGTAGTTGAAGCTATTTGCTTCAACTACAGAGTCATTTGGGCACCATCATCCGAAGGAAAGCCATGAGCTCCTTTGCCAAGAAACTATTGATAACACCCTTCAAGAGAAATCTTAAAGCTCTAGGCCCATTTGCTGAGCCTCCTACTCCACATTAAGAGTGATTATAGTATTTAAGGAGTAAGGACAGTAAGATTTAGGGTCATAGTTTAAAAAACTCCAACTCAATAATGACACAAAGCCAAAGATGGAGAAGAGGCACCCACATTACAACAAATACTCAAAATATGGCAATTTCACAAATTTTCCATGACGAAGACTATTTTTTTCTGGACTATCTAAACAAAAAAATGGCTCCACCATACATCAGAGAGGGAAACCTCTGCTGAGATGTTCCTCAGTGTGTGCCTGGGGATAGCGGGCAATTTAATCTCCAAGGTTTTAATTTATACTAAATGACAGATGCATGTCCTGAATGTCTTCTAATGAGATGGCATTTGCCCAGATTCTCTTCCTTTAATACCAGAGCTGTTCAAAGAAGCTGGAACATGAAATCTGCCCAGGGGCTACCTGCAGATACAAGTCAGTGTTTTGAAACTGTACAGTTTCCTTTGTTGTTTTGCAGGATGCTCTGGATGACACATTTTTGGTGTATTTATTTACATTTGGGATACAGTCCTCTTGGTGGTCCTACCCTATGCCATTTGGAAATACTTCAGTTGGCGCCTCTTGTGGCTTCTTTTCAGAGTTCTCTTGCTTTTCATTTTAGACTAAAAATATTTTTGGATTCTTAGATATTTATTGGTGATTAAACTGCTCCTTCTGTATCCCTGAAACATTTTAGTCAGAGAAAATATTTCTACTATGGCAGACCAGACTGGAGTCTTGTTTTGGTGGGTTCATTGCTTAGGTGTCTTCCCCTCAACCCTTTCACTACTTACAAGCTCTCTCTTAGCTGCAATATCTTTGCCTTTCTCCTAGAAAAGCATGTCCTCTTTTCTATAATTTCCTTTTGCCACCTACAGATCGTTTTCCAATCTGTCAGCCATTTACAACTCCCTCTCATCTCATGCTTTCTCTCATCCCACTCCACTGTGCTTTTGTCAGTCATTCCTTGTCTTCCCTAGCTCTTCTTCTGTTTCTGTATTTTCTGCTTCCCTCCTTCACTGTCATGGCATCCCTCTTGTAACAGATGTCCCTCTGCCTCCTCCTTTCCCCTCTGCACTGTGCCTATGTCCCAGAACTACCTGACTTGCTACTCTTTGTAGGTCTTCTTGTCTTCTGATCTTCTCTTGGCCCCTCAGAAATACCCTGAATGTCTGTTGTTCCTTTGGATCAAAGGCAAAGCCACGCCAGCATCCCTCAATCCACTCCTTGTGTGAGCTGCTTGGGGAGAGAGCTGCAGGCTCAGGGTGGGGAGGCAGCCCCATCCCTCCTCAGCACAAGGAAGGACCTTCCTGGCCTTGGATCCCAAGGAGAAGACGAGGAATGAAAGACAAGCTGTCTCTTTTCAGGCTTGTCACCTCTGCCTAGTTACTGTTCCTCATGTCCCCCAGCCTGCCCTGCAGATACCAGCTATCATTGACCTCAGATTATTCGGGCAATCAGCTTAAACCAGTTGCTGTCACCCCTATTTACCTTGGGGAGATTGTTGCTTCCATGTCAGACCTGAAGGAATGCTTGCATTCTCTAAAGCTGGGTGGTTTTCCTCAGATATACTGTTTTGTTTAATGAAAAGTGCTACCTGCGCCTACATCTCTTTGACCCTTTTTGGCAAAGACACACTGAGGTACAATTTCCCTGGCTTCCTCCCTGAGATACATTTGTTTTATCTCCTCTCTTCCACTCAAGGAGTCTTCTCAGACAAGACAGGCTTCAAGCCATCTTTCTGGAAGCAACATCCCTGTTCTGTCTCTCCTGCTGATGAAATTCCTGTCACTGGAAGAGCCCCCCACCACAGTCATGAACAGTAACAGGCCACACTGTTTCTAGAAAACCAGGCAGAGAGTCTCCTTCCAGCTGAGAGATGAGGACTACCTGCTGCCAATAGAAGAATACTTCCAAAGTAGTTGACTGGAAAATATTACTGCCAAACTCATCCCAATGCTCCCACAGGGTTTGAAGAAGTGATGGTCAATACAATTAGACCATGGCAGGGTTGCAATCTGAGAATTGTGCCCTACTCAATGCTACCAAAATTACTGGGTGCTGAGGCCACAAAGTCCACAAGACTCATTTTGTGTTCTGCTTTGTGTCTCTCCTTTGCTGACTGTTTGCCTCTGTCTCCAGCAATAGGGAATCCTTATCTGCGTGGAGACTGGCCTCTGCTGCTCCTCTTTTTCCCCACAAAGTTGGAGGTGGGCAGAGCCCATGAGGCAGGCAGGAGACCAAGAGGAGAGTGGTTGAGGAAGAGAATTACCCTGAGGAAGGGAGTTGCCAGTGTCTGAGGGTTGGGGTGTGAGGGAAAGGACAGGCTGCACCAAGCTTCCAGTGCCACGTGCTCCATAGGTTTTGCCAGGTGATGCAGTCTCTCAGGAAGGGTTTCACTGTCCCTGTAGACTGAACTAACCAAGCAGCAGGAATTAGGGAGGGATAAAAGATGAGACTTGCCTTCACCTGGACCTTCCCAGCTTAAACCTTTGTCCCAGAGGCTCAGCAAAAGCATAATACTTGATGATGCTGTGGCCCTTCTCTTGGTATCGGTGTCATGAAAGATTCAAATGGCATTGTCCACCTACAAAGCTTTTGCAGAATGAATCAGTTTTCCTATGTGCCTGACTTGACACACATTCCCTGACCACTTGGAGGTCACAAATTTAATTAAACCTCAGTGAATAGTAGCAGACCTCACAGAAATAAAGGCCTTAATCCAATCAAGCCACATTTGTACTCCCTGTACAGCATCAAGCACGACCAAAGCAGAAGGGACAGACCGTGGCGAGCTAGAAGGGCCCCAAGAAGTTCCTCTGTGCAGCACCATTTGTGGATGATAATGTGATTGTGACACTTGCAGACAATACCAGCAATTTCTCAAACGGGAGGTCCAAGGCTTGGTATTATCACGCTCAGCTAGTGCCAGAAACATGGGAAAGATCACAGCTAGTTCTGGGAGTAAAATGCCTATGGCTCACAGGAGAGCTATCATTTGTCAAGTGGAGACCAACTTGAACAGCAGCTGGCACAAATCTCTCACCAAAGTCACAGCGTTGTTTGTATCGGTCACTTTTGGGGGAAACTCATCCACTCTTTTCTGTTAAAAATAAAATAAAATGAAATAGGGCAGAGCAGAAGCAGCTTGTTGTCCTAGGAAGTGCTTTTAATCTGCCTGTGCAATAGCAATTAATTTTGCATAATGTCTCATGCTGCATTCCACACTGGAGGAGGCAATGGTTGATGTGTGGGCCAGGTGATTCACTGGTGATCAGAGGAGCCAGCTGTAATTTTTCTGGAGCTGACAGAAAAGTCTACTGAAATTTTGAGAGGAGGAAAATGTGACAATGTCATCATAAGTTGCTCATCTTCAACATATGCATCAGTCAACATTTGTAGAGTGTTGAAATTTTAGCAAGGAATGGGCAATTCCTTTGCTAAAGAATTCTCAGAATTCACCCCAAGATAAAATTCCTCCTAGCCCAGTATAGTAAATTTCACTAATCAGATTAAGGAAGATGCAGTCTGTAAGTAGAATTGTAGGGGACTTTGAGGCATTTTCTGGGTGTTGCTAACTGTCAAAATAATAGTAAATTGTGCCTTAACAGTATACAGGTAAAAGCCAAACTATAGCAGGAGCGAAATAGGTATGCAGTCAGGAGCTGGCTCCTGATGGCAGATCCTGGTTAGGCGAAAAAGCATCTGAAATGGGTAGCAAGGCAGTGTTAAAGGATGTCGTTGTTGGACACCTCAAGGGAAGGTAGGAACTAAGAGCTATGTGCTTCACAGAATCCTTCATCCATCCTACTCAGAAACCAGACTGGAAAATGGAATGGAAATTGTTTCTAGTCCTTGTTACTCAGACAGCAGTAGTAGATAGAGAGCATGCTGATCTTGCTGTTTAATGCTCTACAGAGAGTAAAAGATAGCACTTGTCCCAAAATGTTTGTAATGAAAAGGAATAATGGCATTGGAAGGAAAGCACATCTTTTGCTCCATGTATATTTGTAGGCAGAGCAGAAGTTTTGCTGCACCTTTCCTTGCACTGGTGAAGGAGGGGGGAACTTATGAAAATTGATTTCATTGGAATCACTCAGCTCAAAAGATGGGGCTTTAAAAAGGAGAGAGTGAGAGAGAGAGAAAAACTCTAATGAAAACGGTGATGTTTTACAAACCATTTCACCTACCTGATGAGCAGCCTGGGATCATATGCAATGTGCATGGGATAGTGCCCTGGCCATTCTTCCCCAGGAATCTGCTCAGGAGAAGTCTCCTGCCACAGGCCAGACTGAGCAGAATGCAGTCACACCCTGCTCTTGGAGCTGCTCTGGGCTCCCTGCATATGCTCGAGTTCAATAGGCTTTGCCCCTGTGCTCATTCTACTGATTAAAAGTAACCTTTTTTTTTAAAGCCACCAGCATGTGAGCCACAAGGATTCGTTCATTATTGCTCAGCTGTGCTGCGAGATGCTGTCTAGAAGTAATTAATTGGGCAATGCTTTGGAAATGTGGAGGAAAAATATTTTCAGGGGAAAAAATTAGTGCAGGAAGAGGGGGAGAGGCTTGCATTTTCCCTTTGAAGTGAGGATCTTTTGCTGAGAGGGAAGAAGGCACAGCCAGAGAAACAAGCCCGCTTATAATTTTACAGTGTTATTCTCCACAGCTGGATGTATAAACTTCAGCCTGTTTTTTTGGTCTCATTTTAAAAATACCCCTAGGAGCTGGACTTGGTTAATGAGAATTTGTTGTGGGAAGATCAGTTTTTCAGGAGAGGGAAGCCTGCCCCTGTTGCAAACCCTCCCCTCTAGCCCAGCGCATGCAAAGGGGCAGCCCTGGGAGGTCCACGCCACCGTACCGTGTGTGGCTCTTGGTGTCGTTTGCAGAACATCTGCTCCTTTCCAGCCAAACCTCAAATAATCCTGCAACTTTAACAGGAAACACAAGTTCATGCAAGGAAAAAAAGGGTGGAGACCCAGCAGCTGTCAGGCAGGCCTATTTATATCCAGACTGCCAGCACTGAGTGACGTTGGTAATTCCCTGGTGAGGTCTCTTGCCCAGCACAGCATCAGCTGCACTGTTCTCTCTGGCCATGGGATTAAATGGCACTAAATCTGAATTAACTTTTGACAAAAATGCCTTTAAAAGCACAAAGTCTTCTGCTTTCTGCTTTGACTCGAGCCTGAGGAGTCTGGGTTCCATCTGCTTGTCCTGAGAAGGTGGCTCTTAGCAGATTGCTTTGCAGTCACCCATTTTCACAGGGGTCCTGTGGATTGGGGATCCACCAGCATCAGGAAGCTGGAAGCACTCTAAAATGAAGTGATTCTTCATCCCAACAGGATGAAGAATGAATTGAGGACTCAGCCAAAAAAGAGGGAGCCCATGGAGAAGGGAGGGATATACCAGGAACTATCAAGGGAGCTAAAGGAAGAGGGGGCAATTCTTTCCAGAGGAAGAGATTGTGTGTCAGTGTATTTGCAGTCTCCAGGCAAATCAGGCACTGTGGATTCAAGTGTAGACATACTGACATGGAGTACTTTGCATGCCTTTAGTACGTTTTGAACTTGGGATCCCATAAGAAATTGACTTTCTGTTTTGCAACAGGGAATTTTGCAAATCCAGAAAAGAAAATTGAGTGTGCCTCCTCAAAGACCACCATCTCCTATGAGTTTTTGTCACACTCACCTGTCAGAGATGGCACATATCCAGAGGAGAGGGCCGTAGGAAAGCCGGGAGAAAGAATTATGGTAATATAAATAATAATTAGCAAAAATAAAGTACTGCCTCTCCCAGTGTCCACCCACTTGAGAGCCACCCACGCTCTGATGGTGTTTCAGTCAAGCAGCCTTGTCAGCTGTGGCCTGAAAGAGGCATCAAAGTGGTCCCTGTGCTCCCCATTGATTTGGGCCAAGCCACCATGTCCCACCATCAGCTCTCTGTGATGCCAGGCTCCCTGCAGTCACTGTGATGGGAACGGCTTTGGCAAGCCAGGAGAACAGCAGGACTTTGGGATTTTTGGGTTCGTGGGTGACCTGGAGCTCTTTTGAAAAAGGAATGATTTGGCATTGAAGTAGAAAGAGGAGTTTATAAAGGAGTGGTGTTTATTTGTGCATCCGTGGCTTTAAAGGAGCATTGCGTCCCGGGTCAAAAGGGCTTGGCTGGGGCTGCGAGTTCAGCTTTGTTTTCAGCCTGTTCCGCGGGTTGCATTTAATTGCGCTGTTGCACGATGTTTTCATGCTATTTTAAGAAGGCGTGTGTGCTCATCGACATTATCAGGGAAACACAGATTCCCAGAAGTACCCCTGGTGGCAAAGGAGCGTTCAAACCTCCACAAACATCCCGAGTGGGTAGGCTGATGGGCCTCCCCCTCCCCACAGCTCCCCGGCCCGCTGCCCTCCTTGTGCTCCCCATCAATAATCTGCCTGCTTTCGCCAGCAGTGACGCTTATCGGAAAGGGCAGCTCAGTGAACTGGCAGGGACTTGATTCCAAGGTCATCCGGGGATCCCCAGCCACGGGCCAGCCCACCCTGAGCCTCCCGGCCAGCCCAGGGGCAGAGGGCTGGGAATCAGCCCCACCGCCGCCCGGGGAGGGAGAAGAATAGGGTAAAGAGAGGGCAGAAAGAGAGAGAGAGCACAAAAGAGCTTGAGGCGCTTAAATAGCGCTTGGGATGGTTGTTGTGATGGGGCCTGGGCTCTTTTGGATACTGTTGCTGACACTTTTAAACGAGCTGACAGCCTCGGTTCTAGAGGATTATGTTCAGTAGCGACTTGCTGTCCCTGCCAGTAGGCACAAACAAATAGCTTATTACATCGGGGCCAATGTTATCGAAATGGCTTTAAAAAAGCAGTCAGCTTTAGTCTCCCTCTGCTCATTAGAAACTGCAGTTAATCACTTGCTGTGAAAAGGCTCACCATCAACTTGCTTACTCCTCCAGCCCTTCTTTTCTGCCCTTCTCACAAGTAAATCCCTTATTCAGCTGGTCCGTCCCCCTGCCATCAAGTAATTCCGTATGCCTGCCACCCACTCTGCCTGGATTAACCTCAGGTGGTCACTACATTGCATGGTTCTTGAAAAGCACTGCCTCTGAGCAACCTCTTTTTGCTTTTTATTCCTAAGCCTGGATTTTAAAATCCCCCTGTGTATCTCGAACCTGCAAGACTCCTTCCCCCCAGGCTCTGTTAGCAGTTTAATTGCCTCTTGTTTCTCTTAAGTCCCTGCCTTACCAAGCTGGATGTGTGAAGAACGCCGATGGGGAGGCAATGACTTCTGGGTCCCCAGCTGTGCCAGGCACCTTCTCCACTGGCTACTGGCTCTGACAGCAAAGGCTGCTTTCTCAAAATCCTTGGTCCCTTGGGTGTGCTTGTGCCACCTGCCTGAGCTTTCATGCCACCAGAGCCCAGATGTGCCTTGCACCCATTGCTGACCACCCCACAGCCACAGTCTTGTCCTGATGTTGTAATGGAGGTCTCTCTGGATAGGAAAGTAGGTCTTCCTTTCTGATGTCTTAATTGGGCAGCTGCTGTGGCCACAGCTCCCAGTATGGAAATATTCTGGGGCCTTCCAAATGCTTTATGCTTTTGTTGTCTAGTGCTTGGTGTCTAACTCTTGCTCTGTTGGAGGAGGCAATGTGACTGGAAAAGCAGCCTAGGATTTTGAATGGAGGTAGAGGCAAAGGCACTGTCTTGTATGTTAGAGCTGCCTGATGTTAAGTGATGGTACTGACACCCAGTGTGGGGACATTCTGACCACCTCTCTGGTCCATCTCATTTGTTTACTAAAAGCACCAAGACAACAGCTAGAAAATGAAGAAAGTAACCCTCTGGCCCCAATGTGCTGCTAATGTAACCACAGTGGTTCTAAGCTCTGCCCAAACCAGAAACACGTTGCTTCTGCAAGGTGCTGTAGGCAAATTTACAAGGAATCACTGCCTTCCGACAGTGTTTGGTGGAAGGGGCAGGGTGGGCTTCCACACCTCACAGGGTATCTACAGATACAGTGAAGCCTCTCAGTGGATTTCCAGGAAACTCCAGGGTCTCACTCTCAATGATTACAGGAAAGAAAACTAGATCAGAGGGAAACATTAGAAATGCCTTTAAACAGAGAAACCAGTGAGACTCCCACATGTACTGTAGAGGCAATAATGTTTTGGGGGAGTGTGGGAATTCTGTTTTGTACTGCAAAGTCTCAGCTATTGGGACATGATCCTCATCTGTGTCACTGTGAGCCTGCCAGACCTCCTGTGTGGAATGGAACTACCTGCAAAGGTTTGGCTGCAAATGGAAGTGTGACTTTCACTGAGTCCTAGTGACAACAAGGCAAGGAAGGTGGTCCATTTCCCTTCTAGCCATCCTCTGGCTCTGTTATGGTGTGTGCTGCTGCTTACCTACAAGATGATTAGCAGAGCTGCCAGCAAAATGTACCTGCTTTGTTCACAACTGCTCTTCTCAATGGTTGCATCTGGTTTGTGATGGTTTCCTGAATTTGTAGAGCTTCTCTGATGTCCTCTGCTGAAGCTTCAGATCCCACACAGGGAAATGCAACGTTTGGCTCAGCCCCCTTTCAGGCAATGCACAAACCTGTGGCACTTGAGACAAGCCCCCAGGAAGGAGGCACACCAGTGGCACCATCCGTGGGCCTCCATTCTGCGTGGTCCCCAAGCCTTCAGTGCCACTTGAAGCAGGAGAGAGAGCCACCTTGCTTGCCTGGGGCACGTTGCTGCGGCTGGGCTGTAAGGGCAGCCCTGGGGCTTCGGGCACAGGGATTGATTTCCTGCCCTGCCTTTTGGCTGCTTTCAAAGGCGTCACTCGGCGTTCACAGCTGACATGGTGGCACAGGGAGGTCCTGCTGCAGGTCATACAGAGGTGGTTGAGCAGCAGCCTTGAGCTGGCACATGAAGAAATGCCCTCACATGAGGAGCAGGAGCAGCACAGGCGGCGGGGAGCGGCTGTCGGGCACCGCCTCTGCCAAGCACCACTCCAGGCTTGGCTGATATCCTGGCAGTGGACATGGAGGGAGCAGCCAAGTGAGACCTCAGCTCAGGCTTTCCCTGGTTCTCAACAGGATTTTCCTGCACGGCAGGATTTTTTAAGCTGTTTCAGTCTTTCATTAAGTGCATTGCAGAGCAGCTGCTCATGGAGTTTCAGAGGGCGTGTAAAGCTCCGCTCTGACTCCTGGAGTCAGAAAAAAAGTACAAATCACTTTTTTCCATAACTGTGTGGACATTTTCCCCTCAGTGAATTCACACAAAGTGAATCAGAACACCTTACTTAGGATATTCCTTATACCTTAGACCAGACACTCTCCTGCAGCCTCCCTGAAGCCACAGAGAAAGCAGCACAACCAGTCTGGGCTTTGCTGCCAGAACACATGTGGACCTGTTTTGGCCGAGGGAGGAGGAACCCTCACATGGTACAGGGAGGCCCCTTTGCTTGGCAGCCTGTGTGTGACTCTGGGCTGGGCATGCGAGGAAGGACAGGCAGCTTTAAGACCTTCCTCTGCCGCTGAGGCAGCTGGGGCTGGCCTGATGCCCGAGTATAAACTAAAGCAGCTTCACAACTGGTTTAATTTATGTCCCATTGCCAGTAGCCCCGGGGCATTTCTGTCAGCCGAGGCTCAACCAGCTGTGACAGCATCCTGGTTTCTGCTTCTTCTCTCGGTGCTCGCTGCTTTTGCCAGTGGCTGAGCAGGATCAGGGTGCAAGTGGCCCCAGTGTGGGTTCTTCTCAGCTGACCGTCTTCAGGACATCTGTGCTGCTCACCCTGCTATCTTCTGGCCAGGTTACAGCCTGTGTTTCCACCTCGCTGTACGGAAAGCACTTCCTTCTCATGTTTGTGACGGTGCTTCACGATCTATATCTATTCATATGACGTGAGCAGCGAACTGCTCTGCAAACCGCCCACAAATCACCCTGGAGTCAAAAAGCCCAATCAGAAAGACTACAAAGAAATATGAAAAGACTGCCTTAAACTCAGAAATAGATGATGTACAGTAATTTTTCTCGTCTCTCTGCTTTTGCTGGAATTAATCAACAATCTCTGCCTGCAATTGCTAAGAGTAATTTATTTCAAGAAATGCAAAGAAAGAGCATTTAGGATAAATATTTAAATTTCCTCTTCCAGCCCATCCTATTCTCAGTCATTGTTTGTACTTAATTCAGTCAGCTATGCATAAGCTGATGCTCCTTCTCTGTGCTCTGGATATTTACATATTTTTTTCTCTACTGAATCTCTGATCCTTAAGTCTTTCTTGGGTGGGGAAGGAATTATGTGATTAAAATTCCCATGGAGACTGAATTCTGGTGAGAATACATGGGGTCACCCAGGACATGAAGAAACCTTTACAGACGGGTTTGGTGCTCCCAAATGCCTCTGTCTACCTGGGCCTTTTTGATTTACTCACCCTCTGCTTGGGATGGTGAAAGTAATGATACTGAGGACAAGGGAACAATGTGAGCAAAAATTCAAGAAAGCTTGGTTCTGGAAGATGTATGTCTATCAAGTTGTATGGAGCACATCAAAAATGAGATTGGAGTTTGGCGTAAAAAAACAAACATGCAAAAGCTTTAGTGTTGTGGAAACTATGTAAAAATATTTTGCAATTTTTTTAAACAGGAAAATAACATAAATTGAGCTGTGGGAATAATCAAACAAAAAAATATAAACTCCAAAGGCAGAACTTCATGTCTTTCAAATGGAGAAGTCTAAAATGATGAAGAAATGAGAATAAAGGATTATTTCTGATCTGTGGTTGTTCAGTCATGGGTTTCCCCCAGCTTCCTGCAGCCAAACATCTATAAACACAGTCTGGATGGGTCCTGGCTGCCCCCCTGCCCAACCTGTGCCGTCCCACCAGGGCTGTGCTTCCCACTTTGGTGAGCTCTAATTAGCTCCTGCCAACAGAGGTTTGAACTGGAGCAGGCTCGGGGAGAGTAATATATAAACTTTAAAGGCAGCTCATCCACCACATGCAATTTGTATTTTACACCTCATGAATTTTAACAGCTAAAGTTATAACTTCACTGTAACCCCCTGAGTGCCGGCACCTCTGGCTTGGCGGTCCCGGGATGGAGGCTGTGTCAAAACTGCAACTTTCCTGGCTCAGAGGGGCTTTCCCTGCATCTCTGCCCTCCCTTGGCCAGCAGGGCCAGGCTGAAGGTGTAGCTTTCACTGTCTTCTCCCCCACTCCAGTGCTGCAGCAGCCAACAGCAATTCCTTTTCTTCTCCTAAAAGAGCTCAACAACTTCTTCAAGCCCTTCCTTTCACGCTGAGTATTAGAGTAGCAAATGCCCTCCAGATACCACTAAGAGGCTGCTTAAAAACAAAATAACAAACATAAAACCACAGATGACTGTAGCACAGAGTTAAAAATCTCTGCACTGCTGGCAGGTTTTGCAGAAAGCTGTAGCTGGACAGGTACATGCTTGATCTTCTGCGCCTGTCATTTGCACTGTCATTAAAAGTCGATGTTGTAACTCCATAACAACACCTCAAAACACTTGGTGGAATCAGAAAGAGGTTCTTTTTTTACAACATGAAAACTGCACATGCAGGTGAGAGCTGGGACCTCTGCTCCCCAGTGGTGTTTCATTACAGCACTGAAACTATTAAACCAATTTCCTAGTGCTCGGGTGTGAGTTGCTTGTTGGATTTCCCTAGCTGAACAGACCAGCTCAGAAGCCTGCAATTCATTAAGCAACTTATCAGGCAACAGCCTCCCCTGCTCTCTCTTTGGCATGCCTGCAATCCCTAAGCCACAGCTTGGATTTTTTCCAGTTTGGTATAGCGGGAGGGAGATTCTAAATCCCTTTATTTGGGGCCGTGATGCCCCAGCAGGTCAATTAGTTGAGTGTGAGTCTCTCTGCGAGTGGGGGCTGACAGTGCTGCCCTCAGTGCTGCAGATTCAGCCTCACCAAGCCCTCTGCAGCCCCTGGGGACGGCTGTAAATGAATCAAGTCAGGTAGCAGTGTGGCTGCGGCGGCCAGAGCTCTGCTGGGACCGTGTCCCGTGCTCCATGGCAGGGTTATCAGCCGAGCTGGCAGCTGGCAGCAGTGAGAGCTGGCTGAGAGTGAGCTTAGCTGTCTGGAGGGCATGGTGCAGATGTAGCCTGTGGTCAGCCAGCCTGACGTGTGCTGTCAGACCTAAGTAAGCTGTCAGCCCCTTAGCCAACACGCACGAACTAACATCCTAAAGCAAGACAATGCTTTAAGACATCCTAAGGTCTTAAAGGCAAGACATCGTGTTCCTTGATGCAACCTATACCAGCCAAATCTGGCTTAGGCTTGCACATCGACACTCTCTTTCAGAATGAAGCAGCAAGGATGTGTTCCCAACAGTCCTTTATGTCCTGGCTGCCACAGAGCTGTACTGGACTGTTTTTAAATTTTCAGTCTGTACAGGTTTTCTGGTGAGGGGGCAGAGCCTGAAAACTGCTGTTGAAGACTTGCTTTCCTCAGCTGTGACATGGGGGACTCTCAGGAGCAATTGGTGGGCCAAGGATTCAGAGCCACTGCCTATAGGATGGGGAGGCACAAGTTACTACACAGAGTGAAGGTGTCAGAGGAAAGTGGTACACCAGGTCAGTTTTTACCATCTCTCATCAAACCTTGTATTGCCTGTGAAACTGGGCCCAATGGTGCCATCCTAGAGCCACTACATGTCCCTTGATGATTTTGCAGGAGGCTGTGCTGACTGCTCACACATCCAGCTGCTGCCTGCTCTACCCATCATGAATGAGAAGCAGGAAAAATTGGCTTGTGCTGAGGTCTGTGTGGCTGCAGCTGGATTGCTACCGATGCCGAAGTTTGCCGGGCGGCCGCCAAGGCATGGCACCCTCCCAGGAGCATCCCTCCCAGGGAAAAATCTGGTGTTTTGGAAGCATTGTAGTCAGGCAGAGACAGACTCACCCTCCTCTTTGGCTCTCCTTTTGCCCTTCCTTCGGGTGAGGTGATGACAGGGGATGACAAAGGGCCTGCGAATGCTCGTCAGTGCCGGACTGTGCTGTGCACTTAGGCTGGCGCTCTGTAGTGCGGGAAGGCCTTTTCTTCCAGGCCTTTGCATTTGCAATTTGAATTTAATCCCATGAGCTAAAGATAGCTCTGGCTCGCCTATTGTTCCTCCAGCTGGCAACAGCTTTATTTCTTTGATGCTTTCAGTTCTCCGTGGTCGTTTCCAAGGAACTGACAGACGCTTCTAACACAGAGCCTGTCCCCGCACTGTGTCACGCTGGTCACCACGTTCACTCTCCTGGCCCTCCCTCCCTTCAGTGCTCAGCTTCCCACTGGCAAGGTCTCCTGCAGACACTGCAGGTCTCCCTCTTGCTGGCACAGGCTGACTTCAGGGCTGCTCCCCAGTGGCTCCTCCAGGAGCGAGAGTTATCCTCAGGAGCAGATCTTTCATGAAAGTCTTGCTCAGATATTTGTTAATTTGTCTTACTACCATTACTCCATTGGAAGAAGTAAGTGATGTGATCCTTTCCTGTATTCTTGGCTGCTGTTTGGGTTCACCTGTGTACCTCTCTAACCCACTGTTATCGTGTATGTCTCTGGTAAGAATTCAGCCATCACTTTTTTTAGGAGCTTTCTGTGTCACGTCAGCCAAGGAAACGCAGGCTCTGCAAGGTCACTGAATGCATGTTTGTTTTTCAAGTAGTTGGAACAATGATTTGAAGTGGATTAATATTGGCAAGCTCTTATCTTTGTTTAGGTTTGTATGTGGTGTATGTCCATCACACATAAATCTATCATATGTGTCATACACATTATGCTGTATATGTGATTTGGTATCTTGTAATCTCAGGGACAAAAATGGGGTGCCTTTCCAAAAATTGAATTTGGGATTGTTCAATGCTAATTTGTGTTGTTAATTAGCTATAGCAGGCAGCCAATAAAGCAACGCAAATGATTTCAGGTTCCTTAGGAAATGTGCCAATACGAACGCAAATACTGATTTAGATGTGGAATTTTCACAGCGCCTCTTGGTGAAACTCATTCATTAAATTTCATAAACGTGCTGCGGTTGCAGGCTGCTGGTCAACACTTTGCGATCTGGAAGAGGGAGAGCGCTGGATCGGTGAATCCCTCCCTGGGCGTATCAGCAGCTCCCATCCCACTGGCAGGCAGGGTGGGAGAGCCCTGCCTGGCTGCGAGCAGCCTCTCAGCCTCGCAGCCCCGCCGCCGTGATTTCCCAGCTCCGTCGGGAAGCGCTGCTGGTTCGCACCGCCGGCACGCTGCCCGAAGGTTTGCCGGCTGTCGGGAGGTACGGAGCCACAAGGAGCTGCACGGGACATGAATGCAAAAGACATTCAACAGGGACACTTCCTTTCCTGGAGCAGAAAAAGCCATTCCTACGTGGAGGTGATACTGCAAAAATCAAACTCGGTACAAGGGGAAGAAGTCTGCCTCTGGGTTCTCAGGTAAACAAAAGGAAGTACATGGGGCAGATAACCGAGGGGAATAACTGCAGCCTTTCCCCCCTTTTCTGGAGATTGTCCTAATGCCAGAGAAGTCTGTATGTGAGAGCATAACATCAGTAATGCATTTAAATGTTTCTCTGCCCTCCATCCTGCCCCAGTTCCTGATTTGGACAGAATGAGGATCTCAAATAAAAGCACTCCACAGCAGAACACCGTTTGGAAAACTGGCTATGAAGGATTGCAGACGCTTCAGCAGAGTGGAAGGAGGAGATGAAAATTTTCCAGGAGAAGGTTACTGAGTGGCCTTAGGGATGGACAGACTCCAGAAGCATCAGTTATTCACTTGAGCATGTATGAACATCTTACAGTCATACAACTGGGAGTGAGATCTCCCCATGCAGACTCTAGGACTTCTTCCCACACGGTTGCTGGGGTGCTCTTCTCCAAGTTTGAGGAGTGTCAGACTGAGAGGAGCTGTGTTTTGTCTCTGAAGTTAAAGGAAGCGGGCACAGGAAGCCTTGATGGCCTTGATAAAGTTGTCAGTGAATGGTCATCCACATCAGATACAATCTGAGTATCCCCAGGGTGCTCCAGGAAATGTGTGTACCTGTGCTCACTGCTGTGCTGAGTCCATGCTTGACCTCTGCAAGTACGTCCACCTGGTACCTCTTAAAAGAAAAACAGCATGTTGAAGTAAATTTTGATCATCTGTACTACATGTGGGACCTGAAGCCTTCCTGTAAGAGGATTCTCATGCTCTGATTTAAGGGATGAAATAAAATTGTTTGTGAAGGCAGAGTTTGCCCCATGTTTTAGGCAGAGCGACACTGATGATTTTAATTGCATGTCCCCTTGGGGGAAGCAATGACAACAGCTCCATTGATTGGACTTCAGTCTGTGGTCAGTAGCAAGCACAAAAACTTAAGAGAAAAAGGACATGTCTGACATAAAGAAAAATTAGGGTTTTCTCCCTGTTGGGAGCCTTGTGGAAGACATTTATTAGTGACGCTGGGCAAGCCATGTCTGCACTACAGGGGCCTGTATTGGACAGGCTGCAGACCCATGTACACAGCAGTATGAGGCAACATGCTGAGATGCCTCATGCTGTTGGTGTTATGCTCTGGGAGACATGCTTAAGCAGAGAACCTCCCTACCTGTCAGAAAAAGAAATGATTTTTTTTGTCACAGGAGATTAAAGGCACTATGGTACCGGAGGGAGACCCATCACCTCAGTGATGATAGCTGTGGCAATACATCTGGAGGCCATCTAATGCAGCTTATAAATGGAGTTCCAGCATCTGAAGGGACATTAGAATTATTTTACAGACTTCTTCTTATTTTATGCTATTAATAAAGCAATTTTATTATTATGCTACCTGCTGTTGAGCCTTCCTTGTTGACCCCTGCACCTCCTTGTGCCGAATGCCCTCTGGTGCCCCTTAAAGTCCCTCAGAGGGGCTGGTTTGTGAGGAGCTGCTCCGTGAGGAGCTGATCCAGGGTCTTTCAGTCTGAAGAAGACTGCAGTGTGCTCATTCTGTGGACGGGAGCTCAGCCCGGGGGGCACAGCAGTCAGAGTGCAGGCAGAGTGCAGGCAGCTCACTGCTACTTCTTATGTGTGTGACAGGAGCCAGGGTGAGAGGCCACGATGGTGTACCGGGGGCTGGACAGCTGGATCCAGGCAAGGGCGCTGCTAATTCAACCTTTCCACCTATGACAAGAAACAGCTGCTGCTGCTGCTGCCAATGCAGACAGAGCACACAGCAAAGCCGTGGTGTTGACTTCCCAGCCTGAGTGATCCTCCCCCTCCTGGGCTGCTGCCTGCCAGCATGAGTCATGCTTGCTGCTGGAGCCGGGGCTTGGTCCCATGCCAGGAACACACTCTGGAGGGAGACCGCAGAGAAATACAGAATAATTTGCAAATCCATAAAAAAACCCCATCGCTTCCCAGCGTGGGTCTCTCAGCAGGTGCCAGAGCGTGTTTGTGGCAGGTGTCACCTGCCTGTGTGTGCTCCTGGGGGACAGGCCCCTGTGCCAGGTGACCTGGCAGGTCTGTGGTGTGCTGGGGGTGGGCTGTGAGTGCCAGAGCACGTTGATGCCAGGGGCTGCCTGTGCACGGGATGGGGCTGATCCCGCCACAGGACCTGGTGAGCCATTAGCCGGGGCACGCCTGGTGACGCCGTGCCGCAAGCGGAGAGGAACCCCGCTAGCCATAAAATGGCATGGAAGACCCCCAGGAGTCTTGTAGAACAGAATGGTGGAGTGTAATGAATAGTCAGACATATGGTAAAAATGAATTAATGTCGAGTTGCCATCCACTCTGCCATTTTTTGCTTTCAGTTTCCCCGCTGTGCCTGTCTTTTGGCATCACTGAATCTTGATTCAGGGAGAGGCAGCCAAGTAGCTTCCCATGAAGCCAACATCACATCCTAAGTTGGCCAACAACTTGGTAGTGCTTTCTCCTGGCTCCATCTGGCTGGGACTCTCTCTCCTGGCTTGGTGGAGAGTGACCCAGCCCCAGAGGCATGGGTCTGTGTCTCTTCCCCTCTGGCAGGGAGCCATGTGCTCTCGAGAGGTGTCAGCTGATGGTGAGCACAAGAGCCTTCAAGCAGGAGCTGCAGTATGTCAAAACAAGTCCTGAATGTCAACTCTCACAGCTACAGAAGCAATGGCCCTGATCCAGGACTGCAGGAGGTTCACCTGGAGCTCCTGGAGAGCTCTGTGACTGAGGTGCAGTGGCTTGTCTGCTGTCTGGGGGATGCTGGCTGTTTCAGCAATGTCTTGATAAAGAGGAAAAGTCCAGCCTGGTGGAGCAAACTTGAGGGAAGGACTTTTGAGAGCCTAATGCATTGCTATAAGCAGCACCAGTGCAGATGTGTGTGTTTGTGTGTATGTGTACGTGCTTGTGTGAGTGCACATCTGCATGTGCGTACCTTGAATAATCCTAATTTTCCCACCAAGACGTAGGAGACCGCCATGTACCATGAGTGTATGGCACGTATATTATGAACTGTAAGTACATGATAAAAAACTTGCATACTCCAAGAACTGGATGGGGCAGAAAAGGTTAGGAATATTAAATCCATGCTCTGCCTTCCTGCTGCAGCCTTTTCATCCACAAGCATCTCTTCTTGTGCTGCACACAGCACAGATGGCCTTTCTCCAAAATGAGTGGGCTGCTTCTTTGCCCTTGGAACCGCTGCTATGTCTCAATTTGAACAGGCCACAGGGGTTAAAACAGAGGGGCAGGAGCACAGCTGGGACGCTGTGCAGGCAGGGAATCCTCTGCCGGGATACAGGGGGAGCCTGCCTGCCTGCGGGCGCAGCTGGAGGAGTGGCTGGATGGCAGCAGTGCAGGCTGAGGCAGGCGTTTGCGTGTGTGTGAATGCACATGTGCATCCGTGCCACAAAATATGGGAGTGCTTGTGCTAGAAGAGTGAAAGAGGAGCTACAGCCTGGGGACATGTATTTGGCTGCAGTCACACCTCTTCTTGCTCCTGGGTACCTCTATCCTGGAGTGGAGAGCATTGCACCCACTTCCCTCCCCACAGCACCTGCAGCCCCTTGCAGCGCCTGGGAGGCTGTGCAGTTTTAATCAAGGCTCCTCGCTGAAAGCAAGCTTCCTCTTTTGCAGGAAAAAAATCCTCGCTGACTTAAAAACAGCTGTCATGGTATAGATCCTATTCTTGGATTTCTTGGAAGAAAAGAGAGTGCTTGTGGGGGCTAAAGGGCGGGAGACGTAGGTCGGGTACTTGTGCTCTGCTGCTGGCTCAGCCGCTGAATTCTCACGTAATGGGAGGCAAGTCACTTATTTTTTATATTATATAAGACGAGAGGAGAGATAGGAAGAGAAGAAGAGGACAGTGCTATTAAGCAACCTTTGTGAAGCGATTTAAAATCCGCAGTGGAAAAAGCCATAAATGTCACATCACATTCATTACTGAGCAGCGGCGGCTGTGGCCGTGGCTCGCAGCGAGTCGCTGCGGCCGGGCCAGCCTTGGCAGGCTGTTCCCCTGCCGCCAGGATCTGTCCCTCCCACTGCCGCCTCCCGAAGTAATTTTTATTATCCAGCAATCACCTGTGACCCTGAGATATTTTTAATGCCTGCATTTTTAGTGCTGCCGTTCTGCGGGCGCGGGGCTGTTCAGCCAGGCAGCGTGGCCCTCCCTGCCGCTGCTGCTGCCGCCTCCTCCTCCTCATCCTCCCTTGGGCTCCGGGGCTCCTTCCCTTGCGCAGGCAGCCTGCTCCTGCCGCCCACAGCGGGGATCAGACGCAGCGGCAGCTGGGGAAACAATTGGGTGCCAAATTAGCGCGGCTCTTCAAGTAATTGACTGATGGAGCCGCGCTCAGAGTTAAAAAAAAAAAAAAGAAAAAAAAGGGGAAAAAAAAAAAAAAAGGAAAAAAAGCGGAGGAAAAAAAGTAAAAGCCCCAGTTTCGCAGTATGAGTCACCGGGGCGGCTGTGCTCTGAACTGTTTAAAAGTCAGACCACGGTGGAGGTCAGGGGATGGAGCTGTTTTGCTTCGTGCTGCCCAAGGCTGGCCCATCTCTTGGGAAAAGCCCAGGGTTTACCCGGCCGTGCTGGGGCAGAGCTGCGAGATGCTCCAGTGATGCAACTCAGCCGCATGAAACTTATCTCCCCTCCGCCCACGTGCTCAGCCCGCGGCTCCCCCGGGCTCGGGGTGAGACCCCCGACAACCGCAGACACTCTGGGCTGCAGTCACACCGACAGCTACAAGACAGCTCCTGAAGGGATGTTTTAGTCAAACAGTCAGGAGGGAAAATTTCATCCAGACCTGGGTTAACCTTGCATCCTCTCCTGCTCCTTGTAGTGGGAGCAGCCGGAGCGCTGTGGGCTCCACATCGTGGGTCTTGCCAGGACCCTGAACGACAGCCCTGGCTGGGGAGCAGTGCTGAGCCCTTCCAGGCATAGAGGGCAGTAAATCTGACCTTAATTGCTCTTAAAAGACCACGCAAATGAATATTCCCCCCTGCATTAACATTTCAACAGCTTTCTCGAAAGAAGTAAGGCTAGAGAAGCCAAGAAGCAGCAAGTTTCACGTTATCAGGGCTCCAGGAACCGGGGCTGCAACAAAACCTCCTGATATCCCAAGACGTACAAGATACAGAGGTTATCTTTGTAGCTCATGCAGCACTGTGTGGGCAGTTGAAACCAGCAATGACACTCTCACTCACCCTCTTTCCCACACTTTCAAGGAAAGTGGAAAAAACCTGTACTGATTGCATTTTGCTTGTACTTACTCTGTATTGGGACAAAGCAGTCAATAGTCATGCTGCTCGAATTCATAATGTCTCTCTGGGTGGAGGCCTTCATGTGTCTCTGATCCCTAGGACTGTTTGAAGTTTTAATACCTTTCTGGTCGCTAGACTTATTTTCTTATCCAGAGATAACTCTAGTATTGTCTCTAACACATAGCTTTTGTTACAAAAGAGGGGCACGAATTAGAATAGCTATTTTGCTGGGTGTGGTAATGATGATTTATAGGAAGTTTACAAAGATACTGAAGTTTGTTCAAGATACATATGGTATAGAAAAGGGAAAAATTTCTGCATGTTGCAGGTATTGTCATTATTATAAGTTAACCTGGCACATATGAAAAAATGTAAGCAAGCAAATTACTTCAGGGAACTGGCCCAAACCCTCCTTGACTGTCAGAGGTGACTCTGAGTGTGGTGACTTGTTTAAGGGTTAAGGATATCCTTCATCGTGTTGTGCCTTGTCTCCTAGCTCTATTCCCAAAGGGGTGAGAAACGCCAGGTTCAAAACAGGCTGGTTTTTCCACACTCCTTAGTATCAGTCTTCTCCTCTAGAGCAATACTCTGGGGCAAAATACAGAGCAAAAATTCTGCACTGGTTTCCCATACAAAACTCAGGAAGGGTATGCAGCGTTCAGAAGCCGGGCTGCAGACAACCCGGGGTATAAGACTGTGGCTATGGCCAGGACACCTTCGTGGGCTGTTGCCAGGCATCACCTGCTCTTTGCCTTCTTGGGGCTTTTTCCTCACCTTTCACTGTGTCAGAGAAGTGTGCCCTCACCTTGCTATTCCCAAAGCCCTTTGCAACTTGAAGTGTTTTGATTTAGGCTTTTTTTTTCTGGACTTGTCAGAGCAACCCAGCTAACGTGGGCAGCAAAGCCAAGCAGCCGAGTGCCGTTCTTTGAATGCTCGTTGCCTCATCGCTGGTGTCTAGCCCTTATATATTTTTTATGGAAGGTTGTGTTGCTGGTGCAAATTCACCTCCTTGCCTTTCCCCAGGTCTGATTGTTTCCTCCAGCTTTGCATACAAGGGGGTTAATAAGAAGCTGGTAATTGCCCCCAGCCAATGTGGAAACCTGATCAGGAGCCAGCAGTGAGAGGGAGGTGAGGCAGGGATTAGTCCTTTGCAGGAGGCAGGGCAGAGGGAGCGCGGCTTCCTGGCCCCGTTCTTAGCACGGGGAGGGTTCGGGTCATTCCCTGCTTAATTCCAGTGCAGACCCCCCAGCAGAAGAATGTGCACCCTTGGCTGCTCAGAGATTATGGTACATCTCTGGGACTCGTCCACCTTTGGCCGGTGAAGAGACTTTATAGTCTCGTGGAGCTGGGTTGTGGGGTGGGGGGGGTGGCTGATTTTGCCTCTATGCCAGCTCCACCAGATGTCTGCCCTCTGTTCCTGTGAGGATGGGGAGAGTGGCTGTGTGTGTGTCTGTGTGAGAGAACGGAGCGCTGGCTCATGCTATTTCCTCCCTTCCCTTGGGGCTTGACTGGGTCCCATTTTTTTTCTCCGCTGCCGCTCTAATAAAAAAAAAAAAAGCGGCTCAGCCAATTCTCTTGAACCTGAACGCAAAAGGAAGGAGACAGGGAGTGAAAAATGTGAAATCAAATGAGATTTTTTTCCCAACCAGCCGCAGTCACCAGGGAGTGAGGTTGGGAACACTGTGGCCATCTCCAGCAGCAGGCTGGGCCGCAATAGTTACTCATGCTGGGACCAGGAGCAGGAGTGCTGCTCTCCCCATCTGAGGGAGCTTGTTACCACCTCGAGTTTGCTTAAAATACAGCTCTAATTATCTGTTTAAACAATAGCTCTGTCCCTTCCTTGGTCTATGAAGACTGCACACATTTTAATTACCGGGAAGACCTTGGCCATTCACCTTTCCGAGGTATTTAATGCTTCCAGTCAAATGCCTGCCCTGATGTACTCTGTTACTACGCCACCTCTCGAACTCTCACCGGTGGAAAACTGCAGGATGTCGCTGGTGAGATGACATTCTCTGGCAGATATTTTTCTGCATAATCATGGTATTTGGGTTAATTTTGCTTTGCTGGGCACATTAGTCTTTGGCTCCTAAAAAAAGAATGTGCAGGCCCTCCTCCTGCCTTTCCTTTCCCCCTGTGCACACATGAAAAATAGGGCTTAGATTGTATCTGAATGTGTGATAATATTCTAGTCCTGTAAATGAATGCCAAACCTATTCCTGGGAGAGAAACACCTGTTTTAGAGACAGTGTATCCAGCACGGGAAGGGCTCTCTTTTTCCTTTGCCCAGACATTGATCCATCTACACCAGCATTGTGTCTTCTCCCCACAGAGCCTCCCATTTCGGGTATTTTTCTTTTCCTAGCAAGCAGTGGGCTGGGAAATGCTTCCAGAGCAGCGCAGTAGGAGATTCTGCTGAGTTAAATACCCGGAGGCAATGGAAGCAGTGCCATCCCTGGGCAGACAAACCCGGCTTTCCCAGGGCTTGGCTGCGCAGCCACGGGAGCGTGACCAGCAGGAGAGATGCTGCAGCTAAAAGGCACCCTTCCTCAAGGGCCCTTTCCTCATGGATGCTGGGCTAGCAGCAGCTGGGATGCCCAGGGACCCAAAGTCTCAGTGGCTGCCCCAGCTGCTGGCAGTGACACAGGGCAAGGGTAGCGCTATTCCCAGCAGGCAGGAACTTCTTCTGGATACCCATCAGTGTGCATGGGAAAGCATCCCACTGCCACACTGGGCTCAGGTGATGAAAGGCTGGCAAGAGGGCTTTGCATCAGCAGAGTGCCTGAGAAGGGGGCCAGGATGCTCAGAAGAGGAGAAGACACAAATTTATAGTCAGCAAGAAGGAGGAGGCAAACACTGCCTGGCCCATAAGTCTCAGCCTCTGAAACTTCGAAACTTGTCTGTGAGACCTTGTCTGTGGGGTTTGAGCCAGCCAGCTGGGAGGAACCCAGAGTAAACGCAGCAAGCTGCCCGCAGGGTCTGGTGCTGTAAATCTCCACAGCCTGGATTTAAAGAGCTGCCAGAACTTTTCATGAGGTTAGAAAAGTACTGGGGAGATGGCAGAGGAACACCTGGCTCTTTCTTCCTTCCTTCTCTGCTGTCCTGTCTCTTGGGGTTTTTGCCTTCCCTTCAGGAGTTGGTGAAGTATAATGGAGCCTTTTGGGACTGGAAGATACTGCTCTGATTTAGGATAATTGCTTGTATGTCATGATTCAGCGCATCAGTTGAGCACTCATCCACCTCTGGACATGATTAACTGGACATGATTAACAGTAAAGACCATAGGGATTTTCCATGGGACTTAGGCATGTGCTTCCCTGCTGTGCAGGCCACAGTTCCCCATTACCACTGCCGACTTCGGTGGGGTTGCTGGAGAGAAAACAGAAGAATTCAGCTCTTTTGTATCAGATCCTCCTTTGTTTTTTATCTGACCGCTGAAATTGCAGAGCTGGATTATTTCAAAATATTTGCTCAGCTGGCTACGAAACACGAGGGTTTCTTTGCGGGGAACGGCTCATTTATTCTCCAGCCAGATCAAGCACCTCCAGCTAATGATGAAGCATCACGGCACATTGAAGCCCTGCTAATGGCAGCGTCCTGAGGAGTGAAGATAAACAGTCCTTGCCGCAGCATGGGGGGACGCCGATCCCTCCCCTCCGCTGATGACAGAGGGATGAGTAAAGGAAAAGGGGAGGGGAAAAAACCGTGCTGCTCTGGATGCCCCAGTTTCCTTGTGTCTTTTTTTTTTTTTTTTTAAATTTTACTATTTTATTAATACCTAGTAGCCTTACCAAAGCTAAGCAAAGAATCCCTTTCATCCGCTGGTCTGTTTTCTACCTTTGATGGCCAGCCTTTCATTTCACTTTGAGGTATCCCTGCTCAGAAAGCGCCTTGCTGCCTAGCCAGCACATTTGTTCCTCCCTGGCCGGATGCAGATGTGACCAATTTGCTTCCCCGACACAATACAAGTAGAAGCAGGGGCGGAGAGGGGAGGAAGGTCTGTGGAGCCCAGTCGCGCAGCAGAAGGCAGCGAGGAGAGCGCTGCGCTATTTATTCCCTGGCTTCCACCGGGGTCTTTAGTGTCCCGGGAATGGTAAATCTTAACTTTCATGCTATAGTGCACCGGGATGCAATTTACTTCAAAGACAGCATAAATCCCTAGCTGCCGCTTATTTCACAGGGCTGTTACATAAAAAGGGTTTATGCACTTCTGCCCTGGGAACAGGTTTGCACTTTTTGCTGTGGATCTCAGCTGAAAGGCCTGCAACTGGTCTGAAAATCCCACAAAGGCCACAAAAACTAGACTGTTCCTGCCCTTCTGAGCCACCCAAGTGCCACGCCAGCCTTGGGAGCTCTCCCCCTACATCCAGCCCCATCGTTGCAGGGCAGTGACTCCCCCAGCGCTGGGCTGGATGGGGAGGAAGGGGAGGCATAAGCAGGCTCTGGCATTATTGTTTTTTACCCTTAGGAAAAATGCTGGGGAGGGAGGGAGGAAGGAAGCAAATTCCTCTCTCTTTGCTACCACAGCTGTCTTGCCAAAAGAAAACAGAATGCACTTTGGCCAGGAAAAGATGTGTGTGAGCTGGGTGCTGCCCTTGCAGAGGCAGGCTGGGGGCTTGCATGGGAGTGGGAATATCTGCCCTGACTCGAGGCAGAACAGCCTGGCCCTCACCTGCTGTGAGCCTTTTGGTCTCTGTGAATCCCCATGAAGCCATGCCACTGCACACTGACCCTGCAAACTTTTTGTTCTGTGGCAAATGTCACAGATTTAAACGGGGGAGAGCTAAAAGACCTCTTCAGGCACATGAAAAAGGTACCTTTTCAGAAGTGGCAGAGAGCCTGCAGAGCTCGGACCCTGCTGTCAGGAGTGACGTGGGCAAGTACAGCCCCACATAACTTCCAGAAGTGGGACTTTGGCTCTGTTTAAATACTGTTCATCCACCTCTTGGCCAGGAGAGTGGCTTCCTCTGCCAGATTCTAAACAGCCACCTTGCCTAGGAAGGCTTGTCTTATGTGCTAGCGAATTCAAATCAAGCTGGAAAACACACGGTTAAACTTCTAAGAATTTAATTTCTTGGCTTAATGTGGGAACTCGGACATTTTCGGAATATTGCTTTTGGAATGAAAGAGGAGAAAAGAAATCCCTTCTGCCCTCTGTAGTTCAAGCATATTAATAATGTCTTAGTTGCAAAGCTGTTTACGCCTCCCTCCCCTCCCCTCCCTCCTGCCGGGGTGCTGCTGTGTGTCTGCTCTCATCAGAGCGCCGCTTTTAGCTGCCTTCATTGTGCAGCAATGCTTCATCGTTAGCTAAAGTTGCTTTATCTTCGTGAGGGAGAAACAAGCCGTCCCTCTTGGAACCACCCATATTTCATGGCCAACTAAGCAATATTGCAAAAACATTGAGATTCCTCAATTTCCTTGATCGCTTGTAGCAGATGCTGGTTTGATGCTGGGAAAACTGATTAGCGAGCCCCTTCCTGGCCAGTCTGTCACGGCGCTGACAGCCCCAACGCAGGCAGCTTGTCCAGCTATAGAAAGACCATTACCAAGTGCATTTTTCATGCAGCAAGAGAGAGCGTTTCTAGCTGCTTTCATGCAATGAAAACAAATTTCCAAAAACCCACACAGCAAAGCGCCGGGGTGATAATCCACTCCTGTGCAATATTACCTTCAAATGTGTTATCACTGGAAGTGTAAAATCCTGACTCCTCTCCCGCTGGAGCCCCACTGTCATTAATCGAAGGCTTTGCCCGGCCGGGGGCCTGTCTAACTCACAGGGCTGGCTGTGAAACCAAGGGCATTACTGGATGATGCTGTCATGCACAGCCGTGCAGGTCTCTTTTAAGGGAGCGGTGGAGCTGTTGTAGCGGGTGAGCTGAAATCTAGTGTGTATAATTTCAAGGGAACCTATTGGCTTGCAGAGGCTAAAAATCAAGATCAGGAGTTCAGGGTTAAATTCAGCTGTCGGGTCTAGATAAGCTTATCTCCAAAAAGTGGCTTATGAGAGATCTGCTCTGGGCTGAAATGCTTAGCTGGTGACCTGCGGGACTCCTTCCCACCAGGGCTTACCTCCAGATCTGCATGTCTCCTGCGTTTCGGATGCTAAAGCCGTGGTGGGGAGGTAGGGGGTGGATAGCATGTCAGGACAGCTGTGTGCTGGCCCCAGGCCTCCAGCAGATTTATGTGCTTTCTCTTAGCCTGGGTGTCCCAAAGAGAGCAGCTAGTGGCGAGCGCTGTGGTTTTGTTATTACACGCAGGCCTGCTCTGGCAAAAAGGGAACATTAGAGAATTTTTTCCAGGCATTCTTTTCCACTCTCTGGGAAAAAAATAAAAACCAAACCGAACAACAAAACAGGCATGCCTGTAATCAGCTGCGGGAGTGGAACAGCCCTCTTAATTTATTTTAAAGTGTCCTTCAGGACTGTCTGCTTAATAAGCACGCTCCACGGCGCTGCGCTCCCCAAGGGCGGAAAGGCGCCGCTGCCTGGGAAACTCGTTTTCTTTTTCTCCAGGATTGGATGCCCTCTGCTTCATCCCACCCTACACTGGAGAAGGGAAGCACGCACCTAAAGGAAGCAGAATGGCTGGGACAACAGCAATCCCGGCGGCTGCCTGCAGCTGCTGTGGGAGCGTCACTCTGTGTTTGGGGTGCTGCGGAGGGCGGCTGGCACACGGGTGGCTGCCACAGCTGCAGGGGACTGTGGTGACAGCGTGTGCCTGGTCCCAGCGCTTTGCTCCAGGGGGCTGCTTAAAGGCACTGCGAACTCTGAGGTGTGCAGCATCTGAGCCGCCTGTGTCACACAGCTGCTTGATCCCGTCAGAGGTGTCTGCAGCACACGGATACAACACATTTCTGGGAAGGGCAGGAAATGGGAATAAAGGTCCGTTAATCAATCATCTTGCAGTCTAGAGGTGTGGTGGCCTTTGGAAGGAAAAGTAAATCAATCGCTTTAACCTGTCCCTATTTTTAAAAGCTGTGCAGAAGTTTCTGGGGTGCAGCGTGGTGACACGGCTCAGTGAGGTGCCCACTCACTCAGCCAGCTTGTTACCAGGAGAAATTAAGATAGAAGCAATAAAACAAGCCTGAAAGGCTGCCAGCAGCATGAGGGCAGTGAGGAGAATGAGGCTGTTGTCAGGTTAGATGTGAGGTGCATGGATATGGGGATGGTCAGTGCCCACTCTCGCCTGCCACTGGCCTCCCTTGGCAGAGACCTCCTCCAAAGAGAGGTCCATGCTGCTCCACATCTCCCAGAGGATCCCGTCTCAGAGCTGATCCAAGCAATGCTCCAGGCATCCAGTGCCCACCCCCACCATGAGTGCCAGCAGCTACTTATGTCCCCTGGAACAGCACACTGGAGCTGCCACCTCCAAGAGAATCTCATACCCAACATTTTCTCACAGTGTATGATTTCTGTGCAGAGACACAGACACGTGTGCCTGTGAGAAAGTTACATTTTGGCCAAAATGCAAAGCATCCTGCATTGGATGTATTGAAATGCAGTAATGTGAGTCATTGCTACAGTGCTCTTACTACCTTAAAATGAACCAGAAATGTTTGAGACACTGAAAATTAGATGTTTCATCTTCAAAAAAAAAAAAAAAGAAAAGAGACTTTAGGGGGTCTGGGAATACCAGTTTAAATCTTTCCTTTCCTTTCCTTTCCTTTCCTTTCCTTTCCTTTCCTTTCCTTTCCTTTCCTTTCCTTTCCTTTCCTTTCCTTTCCTTTCCTTTCCTTCCCTTTCCTTTTCTTTTCTTCCCTTTCTTTTCCTTTCTTTTTTTTTTTTTTTTTTTTTTTTTCTTTCCT